>CAJQZN010015847.1:0-11212 GCA_907164685.1 Colias eurytheme | reverse complement strand
AAAATAGTACTCACTTCGGATGGCTGTAAAACCTTAGCTATTTACTTAATGAAAAAATGTTGTAAATAAAAGTTGTTCTACGAAAAACAATCTACAAAAATGGTCTGATATAATTTCTTCGTAAACTTATAAAAAAAAGTTTTATTGAAAAATATAAACATCTCTAATTTCTGAACATTTTCGCTTATAACTTTTTGTTTATAGTTCTACGACAAAAAGTTACTGAACCTAAGTTGTAGAGAATTTAATTTGCAACGAATAATGTTAACATTGTTTTATTATCAGATAAATAGTTTAAGAGATATATCGTAAAAACCATTTCAACCGCTATTTTCAAGATGGCGGCGGTGGGACAAGGGTGGCGACCCCACAAACTTGATGATAGCTTCACACTGACCCCCCCTACACATCAAAAAAATAAAATTGCGTCCTCTAAAAAATGCGACCCCAAATGTAACTTTTCAATGGACCAAATAAATTAATTAAAAAAGCCTACGTTATGAATAGTTTTAAAGCTTTGTTACACTTTTCAAAAGTTCTTGAGTTCAAGTTATAGATGTACAAACTTTTAATTAAAATTATTGGACTATAAAAAATCGAAGCCACTGAAATTTATATTCTCCTCTTTCATAGAATATTTAAATAAACAACTTGTTGCAATTTTTTTCGACAATAATGTGATTATTAGAAAATTGCCGGAATTATATTCAAAGATAACATAAAAATGTTAAGTATATAATAATAGTAGTATATACAAGGCCAAATATTCCAATTTCATCAGTCACTGGCCGGTCTATAAAAACTTTAAAACTAGTTTTGATAATGCGCTCGTCCCACGAGTTTTTGAATGCCTCTCTAATGTGCGATCGTATTAAATAATTGTATCATTGCTTTGTTGCTTTGTATTTAATAAATGTATTGATTTATCAACAAATTGATTCGTCAATATTGGTGATATGAAAATAACGTGTAAAAAGTACACAATATCATCATTAAAAAATACATCTACAATTAATAACTAAAATGATTTACATTATGTTTATACATTTATTCTCTCTGCTATTATATTATGAGGCTTGACTTGTTCAAGTCAGAGTCTCTCTATTAGATAAAGATAAGAAACGGGTTAATAAACGACGGGAGAGCCTCAAGCCTCATAAACCCAGAATGCGAGTCGAACCTGTGAAAATCTCACGTTAGAAATATACTATAATGTTAAATGTTAATTCGTATAGTAAGTCAATGTTTTTATGTACAGAAATGTAAAAAATTATAATATATAATTATAATGTATGAATTGTGTAAAATAAACACCACTATTAGGGGTTACTTTCACTAGAATTGAACAGTAAGAAGAATAGTAAGAAGACGACGATTTTAGTATCTTTGAATCTTGCCATCGAAGTTTCACTTCTGACACGTGTGCTCGGCACACATGCTCTTTTGTTATTAAACTTTAACGATTTTTTATAGCAGAGATTAGTATCAAATATAACATTCAATATATTATTACAAAGTCGATTGATTTGGAGAGCGCTTCAATGAATTGTGTCTAATTCAGTACAAATGTTCATTTCCTGTTCTTCAAAGTGAATGTGCTCTAAGGTTGTCGAGTCGTGGGATTTAATAATAATTTACTGTTTGCTTTTTGTCTTTAAAGAATTCCTAGACTTACAGAACTTAGATATTATCATATACAATTTATTGTTGGAACAATGTTAATACCCAGTTTAATAAAATTTTAAGTTAACCTTGAGTTATTTCGGGCGCGAGGAGAATTGCTTTAAACAAAATTCGTGAAATGACCTTTTTGCGAAAACAATACGTATTTAAAACAATATTTGTATTGAGAACAAAAATTACGATGTTTGTTTATGAATTAAAAGCCTTTAGTTTTAAATTATATCCACCGAGTGTGATCTCAGTAAGACTGCAATATCCTACATGTACTTAAAAAATAATCGTATCTTTTGATACAATTCATTCCTCCATTGATATTTGTATTTGCACGAATGTCAATAGCAATTAGCAATACCATAATCACTAAAATCAAACAAAACACATCCTCGTTTTGTAATTCACTTGCAAGTTTTCTTTAAACATCAATTCTTCTAATCTTCATTCAATTATCATTCTTTGGCCAACATTTCGTCGGTCGGTCCATCGCTGTAATCGTTATAAATGATTCTCGGAATACTGACGGGTTGGTAGCTCGTAGTATAAAGACGTAGTGTACAATAGACAGAATCCATACAACATAGTATCGAACGCTTATTCTAATCCTATTTGAATACAATTTCATAAAATGTTGGAAAACACCAGAACACTGGTAAAGTTTATCGGTATGAGCGTTGTTTAAAATTTTGGAAGCGCGATGATTTATATAATAGTGTGTAATGTAAATTATTAAAAATATTTTGAATTAGAAATTTTTATGGTTATAAAATTTGCTTTTAATTGCACCCTTATTCATCGATAGTGTAGGTACATTATTTTTACAACAACACAATTTTAATACATAAAGTGAAAGTATATAAATAATTAAAGTTTATCAAAGTCCAGATCTTGGCAATAATAAACATAAAAAAATTGAGAAAATAAATAGAAATGTATTTTACGTTTCAGGTCAGCAAAGCACATACAAATATAATTAGGTATAATATAGGTAGATACTACCTATGCCTAGTTCAATTCAATATGAAAAATTTACAATATCCTACGATTTTCTGAAACAGGATCAAGAGACACTTTAAATACGATAAGAACAAGTTTCAAATAAGCTCTTTCACATACTAAATAGTAAAATACGTTCCAACCGACCAATCATAGGGCGTCGACCGCGTATTCATGCGATGAATATTATATCAGCCCCCCTAGACAAGTGGCTTTCTATTAGCGTAAAGTTCAATAGAGATTATGAATGTATGAGATTGACGTTTGATTACGACGACGACGACGATTGATTACGTCAATCTCATACATTCATAATCTATTCTATTGAACTTTACGCTAATAGAAAGCCACTTGTCTAGGGGGGCTGGTAACATAACATAGAGTACCTACCTATCTACAGGAAAAAATAGACACCTGTTTAAATATCTGTGTTAGGAAAAAATTGCGCATTAGAAGACACTTGTCTCGATGGTATCCTAATATTTGGATTTGCCTTTCCAGTATTAGTTAGACAATATTATGTATAACAGCATTACTCAAGCATTATAATGCGAATATTATAACTTTTCCTAAACAGTTTTGTTTATAAACATTTTTTATTAACAAATTGTTTATTTTATGTTCAGAAACTTGCAGAAATAAAGCTTTTTGCGGAAATAGCTGTCTTTGGCTGGACTGGCTTTTTTAGAATTAGAATTATAGAATATAATTAAAAAAAATTGTGAATATATCACAGACAGCAATGTGCAATGCGTTATAATTTGAATTTAATGACAAAATTACTTAATTGATTCGGAGAAAATATGGAACCATTGATCGTTAAATTAAGTACATTACCGATTACGCAAGTTGCAATAATAGTTAAAAATTCTACAATAATGATACTTTAATATGCCAATAATTTTGGTCGAAGATTGTCATACCTAAATATTTTATAGATTCTTCCCTATGTACTTGTCATTTATGCACATTAAACAATTAATACAATCATTACCACAGGTGCTAAATGGTACAAAAATCCGTATGATATTTTTTTCTACGAAAAGCAACTTGTTCATTCATCCACAATTTTACTAAAATTTGCGAGGTACCTAGTCAATTTGCACCTGCTTAGTTATTCAATATTGTCCTATAAAAACGTATAGAGATCATTCCAAGCGATAAGGTCGCCCTGTGTATACTAAATATGTCCATAAATATATAATATTCAAATTTATGTGACAATTAACTTTTTAAGGGAAGACACTGTTTCTGAGATGGAGGTATCTACATATGAACTATTTCGGGAGGAAAAACAAGTTATTTTTTAACATAATATTTGAAATTCCTAAGTTTGTGTATTATATAGTTAAATAACTTGTATACTAAAATGAGATTTTTGTAATTTTTTAATCGGATACTACCAGCATCATTTGCATCTGCCGTCACTACCTTACCCAAATACATTTTTCATACTAAGTTAATATTATACATTCCCCAAATCTGCATTATAATCCGTAATAATATAAATACCATCACGATACGAGAGATCACGCTAAAATTCATACGATAAGGTTCAATACAATCCACTGCAAATATAAATATTGTATAAGTAAATATTCTTAGAATAGCAAGTTATTTGCATGAAAACACGTGTAAAATATTGTCATTCACATCTACAACTGCCTCGAGGTACTAATTATTGAAATGTTTTTCAATACCAGTGCTGTCTATATAATTGTACATACCAACAGTTATTACCTGTTTATTTTAATGTCTGAATAATTATGTAGTATGTATTGCATTTGTGTTATTTCTTTTTAGTATATCTCAGTATGCTAGCTTGCGTGGAGGTCGTGAATGAAGTTTTACAATTATATATAAGAATTCTACGAAGGTATCACAATCAACAAGAAATAAAAGAATAATAGGAATGTTGATATTTCATTATAATACGTAGATGTATTGTTGCTTTAATAGTATAGTTAAAATACAAAATAGACCATACGATAAGGTGCAATAAAGTTCGGTCTAGACCCTAGTAGTCGTGTAAAGGATATGATATTCTTTAAGAAATCCATCTGTGAAGAAATTGATTAAGTTACAGTAAGTTTAAGATTAAGTAATTTGAACTTATGGTGGTATACATGGTATGGCCAAGGTGTGGACCTTGATATTTATGTACATGCTGTTTTTGTAGTATTAAATGAATTTTGGTGCGTGTAATATAATATGTAAACAAGGTTGAGTATAATAAAGCCATAACAATGCATAATTTTATTAATTTCATCATATAATGTCGATAAGAAGATTAATACAAAAGTAAAATCTCATTCTCTTTCGAAGGTTAAACATTAAACCAGTCTGTCAATATGTTTAAATTTCATTTTTACACTTGAATTACTTCTCAGGGTTTAGCTTGAGAAGTTTCACTTCAATAAATTGATAAAATGAAAAATAAGATACATTAACGCCTAAAGGGCTAAAATGAGTAATGTGGGAAACAAAATATTTCAATTTTCAACTGTGACAATATTAGGTGATGTGATAGGGACGCTTATAAATGAGAATCTAATGAACACAAAATGTAACTGAACAGCCCCTATATTTGGCAAAGCATTAGCACAGAATACACAGAATACAATATAGAATGGTAGCTAACGCTAGCATTATTTACAGCTTTTATACTAGGTAATTGAATCGTAACCATGTCATAGCATTTTTTTTAAAGTGGGGAAATCTTGCATCCCATTTCCACTGTGTTTCGTGTCCCGGTCAATGACGGGGGGCCACGGGTATTGGTAGAATTCGTCCGCGACCTACCTGTCATAGCCTAAAACAAAGCCCCTAAACAGACGGGCTAATCACCCTAATTTCTTAATAAGTCGCAAGTCAAGTGTTAAATACCTCGCATCCTAAGGTCAGTTAACTGATGTCACGTGGCGAAGGGCTTCCATATCCGATCGATACGGCTTACCGGCTTGTCAGCATGTTGGCTATCACATACCTAATGCCTATATCCGAAGAAATATAATATAACTTTCAAATAGAGACAATAACGACGTTATAATATTAAGTAAGTAATCGTGATCAAGTTGATTTTCTGCAAAGAGATAATTGGAGAGCCGGAAAATAATATACATATAATTTTTTTGTAGGCTTTGATTTCGACACTGGGGATGAAAGCTAAATCTCGAAGATACCTACTGGCTAATGTGCCTCGTAATTTATTTGGTGATATCTAAGCTGTAGCACGCTGTAGTTCATGAGATTAGCTCGTTCAAACATACTCTTCATATCAGCATAGATTTATGTAAACTTTAAATTATTTATATTTCAAATCAATTCTAATACTTACATCTGAATCAATAAATGTGTTCATGTACCTGTTCCTTATGCTAATACACCGGGCTTCCCATACTAAATAACTTCCCGATCGAGACCCGAATAAAAAAAAATATAAAAAATGCAACGGCGCTTGATCCTTTTGTGAACAAAAAACTATGCATTCATTCACAGACAGATACTGTCTTTTGTTCGTTATCATGTCGAAAGGGAAGGGTAATCGAAAATGAAATTTTGTTTTGAACGAACACATCAGATATATATAATTTTTTTTGAAATAACTAACTATATACAAACTAGGGTTGATGTATTATCGGTAAAGTTGTAGTTTCCATATGGTAAAAGTTTTTTTTAGCTCAAAGAATTATTTAGAAATTCCCTAGTTTTGAATGAGGTTTTCACATGGAAATGGGACATACATAAATTGCAGGCACGTCTTTATAATTATTAAATGACCACGGGTAAACGAGTTTCAAGAATTAGTTTTATTTTAAAAAGCAATTATCGCAGATGATAAAGATCAAAATTCGATCGCCTGCTGAGATAAACATCAAAACCGTATGAATATCTAGCGAAATTAAAATTTTATTAATATGTAACTATGTAAGTATTAAAGAAAATAAAAATAATCGAGGCCAAACTCTTTTTTTTTGTTTTTTTTTTTCTTATCGTATCAACTAAAGTAATACACCTACCTATAAAGTAGGTACCTACATTTTAAAATTGTTGATTATCAATTAAAATTAATGTGTATTTTCGCAGAAAAAATTAAATCTATTAAAATTCATAAGTGATACTTATAGGTTTATAGAGCTGTGCCTATGTAGGCACTATTTACTTAAAACGGCTCGTAATATACCTTTTATCAAATCTATACATATACTAGCGGTCCGCCCCGGCTTCGCCCGTGGTACATATGAAAAATAGATGTTGGCCGATTCTCAGACTTACCCGATATGCACAGAAAATTTCATGAGAATCGGTCTACCCGTTTCGGAGGAGTATGCAGACTAACATTGTGACACGAGAATTTTATATATAAGATTATAAGATAATAAATCTGTAGAAGGGTCAATTCTGTACATTTAAAATATTGAAAAAAAATATGTGTGTGTATGTATTATCTTACAAGTGCAATGTATGATACATAAAGACATTTTAAGTTTGAAAAATCAGATGTTTTGCGCGAAGTGACAGTAGTACCCGCGTACAACGCTTCGCTTATGAGGCGTGCAATAAATAGTAGGGGGTGTTACTGGATCGATACCAAACCCAAATATGTGATAAAAAAAATTTTTGTCTGTCTGTCTGTCTGTATGTGAAGGCATCACGTGAAAACTAACGGTTCGATTTCGATGAAACTTGGTATAATTATACCTTATTATCCTGGGCATAAAATAGGATACTTTTTATCCCGGAAAAATACGTAGAAAAAAAATAAATCTTAATTTTTCCGCGCGGACGGAGTCGCGGGCGGAAGCTAGTAAATAATAATGTTCTCTTCATTGAGGTAAACGTAAATAAGTTTAAAAAAAAACGCTCTAGTTTAAAATGCCAAAAGTACCTAATTGAATTACAATAATAAGAGGCATGAAAACCCCAAGGCAGAAAATTGAGATGGTTCAAAAATTATTGCGTGCTTATTGACATACTTACAGATCTAATTCATATAAAAATATCAGATATCTAAAATTATTTCACAAATTGATACACTTATTATTGTACAGTTCAGCAATTATAATACAGTTATAACTATAAAATTTGTGAAATAAATTTAGTGTCGAGTAAGTAGTTCACTGGTCGAATTTAATCGTTTTCAGAATGAACGGTTAATCTTTTTTATACCTTTACAACCAGTTTAGGAAATAGGTATGTTTTTGTTGTATAAATATTATTATTAAACTTTGCAGTAAATAATAATAAGGTCATTATCAACCTGCGTCATGAAACCCGTCTACAATTTACCCAAACTTATGCTTTATTTTCATGACATTAAAACTTTTTTTTTATTTAAAAAAAAATATATCAGGAAATGTATTTTATTCATAAGTAAATATTATTTTACCAAATTATACTTATTATTGTTTTGTAAAATAAAACTACATAACATTTTTTTCCAAAAATGAGTTTTTAATTAATATTCGTAATAAATATAATTGAAAGTTCATTATGTTGTTTATGTGATACAGTGATTTTGTTATTATGACGTTATTAATTTTGGAACTTGGCATCTCGTAAATAATTTATACGTGATCTTTTTGGATTCGAAATACATTTGGATAAATTTTGTGTATTTTTATTATCTTAATATACTTCAAAATCTCGTAGCAAAGACGGCAAATTATTTCGCGTACCACGGCTATTACAAAGCTCATTTTACTTGTCAGGGCCTTTTCAAGTCATAGTTATTTTATGCTTTAAATGCTACTTAAATATCATGCAATGATATGCATATTTTCTATTAAAGTAAGCTCCACTGGGAGTTGAAATATGTGTATTTAATATTTATGCTTGTCATTTTTTGTTCATGATGATTACTTTTTGCCTGATATACCAAAAAAGTTAATTACCCATTACAAATTGTACAAAGGTGTACCAACATTAGTTTTTCCTTTTTATTGTCTACCAACATTACCAATATATTCACTATACCAACCAAGAAGCTTATTAACTTGGCAAGTTAGGTGTGAAAGGGATAAAAAAACATACAGGTGTCATTCAAGGTCATATTTTCTTGTTACAAGTTAATGTTCGTACTGAAATCTCCAGTGTATTAGATATTAAGCTTCTTGGTACCAACTGACACTATACCAATATATTAAATCAACATTTTGTTCCAGGATGGTAACTCCCCAAGTGGCAGTCCTCGCATCAGTGGTGGAGAAGTAACCCTCGCTATACCACAGAACAGGAGCTATGGCGCCATCGGAGGCATCGAGAAGGTCACCTACACTTGGGCGGACATCAACGCGTTCGCCACAGAAACCAGGTCAAGGAACAAGAGGATCTGGAACTTCTGGAGGAACTCGTCGGATCGAATGTTCCAACAGAGGAAGCAGTTGTTGAAAAATGGTAAGATTTAATTTGCTTTTTAGATTGTGTTCAGGGATATTTTACACGTGATCATCTTTTCATATATTTTTGACGTGTTGGCGCGATTTTTGTAAACTTTGTGTTTTGTTGTCATTTCGTTTGATGTTAATTAATTAACTTTAAGTTAAGATTGTTTCGTATTTGACGTTACGCTTGTATCACCTAGGTATTTATTTTTAAATACAATCCGATTTATGTACCTAGTGTATAACATTTGATTGCATGGGTATAGTACCATTTCTTTATATCTGCTGTTTATTTACCTTAAGAATAATTTTATCTTTAATAAAATTAAACTTATACACATACAATTATTTAGCTTTTCAAGAAAGCTAATAACTCGTAACTAAACTACAGACAACTTGCAAATAATTTACAATATCCCTGTGCGTGATATTGCTCGCAACTTATGTAAGTTACTTAAGGTGTTGACTAAATTCTAGACTATTCAGTATTCATGCTATTTATACTAGAGTAATTAAATAAACGTAGTAAAGAAAGTCCCATTAATAGGGAATGTGAAACTGCAACATAATATAATATTAATCGCCTTATGTTTAGAGATTAAGAAAATTGCCTCAGCGTTGCATGTCGATGCGTTCTCGTCAACTGATCGTAACGCAGTGAAAGCAAATACTTCACTATCCATCTCATATCACGTTGTATCTCTTTATAAATAACAACTTTATAAAGAAAATATAATGAGAAATGTGCATATTTCCAAAAGAACGCTGATTTTATAACTTATTTTAATTTATGCATATTTTATACTCAAGTAAAATTTGAAGACACGCAAGCGTTAAAAAACAGAGACTACGTTTGGCAGGATATTGAAACGTAGTCATTAACGTCCCAATACTAAATGTATTTTACTGTTTACATCAATATATGAAATAATCCAAAGAGCTTAAATTTTTCCAGTGAAATTGGTTTGCCACTTGAAATTACCCGAGTAATTTATATTTCCGCACTTCATTCTTTCGATATTATAATCACAATTTTATTATCAGGGGGTAATGACACCTGATATTAAGAAAATTAGTTTTGTAATAATTGACGATCATAATTAATGTTTGTTTAATGTTTTTAATGCAAGACTTTTAATAAGTTTAAATCTTATAATGTGAAAGTATGTTTACGTTTGTCCCGTTGTGTGAAAAAAACCTGAATCTCATTTAAAAGAAACAAGTTGTTTAGAGTTTCAGTGAAAATAAACAATGAACCATATTTGGGTAACAGCGAAAAAGGCAACAAGGTCATTACGATTTTGGTTTTTTTAATAGTTAATTAATCGAGTGTTATTCTGCGTTGAAATACTTTTTGTTTATTATATTAAAAATAATAGTAAAAATTATAAAAGTAAATGTTTACCTACGTAGTTATTTTATTAACTGCACAAAAAAAGGAATTCATAGCCAAACATAAAGATGATCAGCGACTGAATGCACTTATTTACACATTTTACAAGTATATTCATATCTACCAACGACTACAACAACAATACAGGACAGGCTCACAAATAAGCTGAAATGTGCGCTCAGCAAATACACCGTTTTTACCACAGAACATCTAAAATTATTCGTATTATCTTTCAGTAAATGGCGCAGCGTACCCCGGAGAGCTTCTAGCGATAATGGGTTCATCAGGAGCTGGAAAGACCACGCTCCTCAACACGTTGACCTTCAGAACTCCTAGCGGTGTTGTCTCCAGTGGTACGAGAGCGCTGAACGGCCAGCCAGCTACACCTGAAGCGCTGACAGCGCTGTCGGCGTATGTACAACAGCAGGATCTGTTCATCGGCACTCTGACTGTGAAGGAACATTTGATATTCCAGGTTTGTTTGATTTGATTGTTTGGTTTGTTCGTGGTCTTCAGTGACACCTGCCTCATTCCTAACAAGGATGGAAATGAATGATTGTGTTGACTTTTTCAATTCTATCTGGTTTCCTGATCAACTAATGTTCCTTTTGATGCGTTACCTACAATAAAAAAAATTCTATATGTAAAACAAAGGTTCGAAGAAACTATTGTAAACGAAATCAATTTATTACTTACATATTCGTTTCAATAGTGTTTTCTTATTATTTTTATTTTATTAGAACGATTATATTTCATTAAATAG
>CAJQZN010015814.1:0-10669 GCA_907164685.1 Colias eurytheme | reverse complement strand
CTTGGCGGGACGTACGTCAAGATGGACCGTAAATAAGACGCTTTACATCTGAGCTGAGGTATTTATTAAAATAGAACAAATTGCATGTTATTGTTTGTTGTTTCAATTATAACATACAATCTGAAAACAAAAAATGTATGCGTGTACTAGTACACACGTAAGAAGTGAAACTTCTTTATGATCTTAAAAATGTCACGAGTATGGCGTAACGCAAAAATGTCACGCGTACGGCGTAACGCAAAAATGTTACACTAAATTTTTGTCCAACCCCGATAAAGAAGTTTCACTTCAATAAAACTTACATCTTAATACTATTATAAAGGCGAAAGTTTGTATGGATGTATGGATGTATGGATATATGGATGTATGGATGTATGGATGTTTGTTACTCTTTCACGTAAAAACTACTGAACCGATTACAATGAAATTTAGCACACATATAGAGGGTAACTTGGATTAACACATAGGATAGGTTTTATCCCGGAAATCCCACGGGAACGGGAACTATGCGGGTTTTCTTTTGAAAACGCGGGCGAAGCCGCGGGCGGAAATCTAGTTAGGTATAAAAATACGTTCGTGAAAGTTTCAAGGCTTCAAGCACAGATAATATACTACTTTATACTAGGTTTCAAGATAAAGAAGCTATGCACTACACGAATAACCCAATACTAAAATAATAATACATAGTTTAAAAAAAACACGCTTTTTATAGAAAACCGAACTAAAAAATAGAAAATTTTATCAAATTAGTGTATTGTCGTCAGTCCTCGATAAATCTACAAAGTTTGAACGAAATCTGACCGTTTAAAGTGGGTCAAAATCGCGCCCAAAGAAGTCGGTTACAAACAAACATAGGTGAAGCTAATATAAAGCGTGTAAAAATGAATTAATAATTTTATATCTGTGTAGTGTGTGTACTGTAAACTGTTTCTCTGTCTACGGTGTCTGTGTAGGTACAAGAGTATTAGCATAGTAATATGCTGTTTTCCAATTACAGAACATAATGCGACTCAGTGGCGCACAATGCCGAATTATGCTGATGCTTAATTGGAACGTGAAACGCACCAGCAGGTTGCGCTGTTCAGTGTGGAAAAAAAAATATTCTAGTTAGCAATAACCTCATTAATGTGTAAATGAAGTGGTATACATAATAATTGGTTGAAAAATATTTACGGTTATTTTCAGTAATTTGGATTTTGATTATTTCATTAAGATTTTTTCAATGTTTGTACCTTCATCCATACTTATAAGTATTTATTTTTTTTAACACAATTTGAATTAACTTTGATTATTTCGAAAAAACTACAATGAAACGAAAGCTTTAATTTTTTTTCCAACAATTAATAATTACTCACGATAAATCGATTGCACGCATCAATTCACGCGCATTACTTTTTCTAGTGCTCGATTGTGCGAAGCGTTGCTGTAGTTGGAACATTCAACGTTAAGCATTATGCCGCATAATGCGCTCTAGTGCTGTAATTGGAAAACGAGGATAGTAGTTTGACAAGGTTCTAAATTTAAAAAGTGTTGCACAGGTAAAAAAGCTATTTGTTCCGTTGTTCCTGCTAATTTACTAGTTTTTGTAAATTAAATTGTAATAATTGTGTTCATTTTAAAATAAGTAGATTAATAGTGTTTTTCAGTCATATTCATTATACCGTTCAGTCACATGTTCAGTCGGTAACAATTCGCTAAGAAATAATAATGAGGAAGCCAATAAGTACCTAGGTGTAGATTATGACAGACAATATTTTTAAAGCAGTGATACGGAAGTGGTTTTGTAATAAATTGTAAAGGTAAGAGTTAATCTAAGGTCTTAATAGTACCGTGTACCGTACATGCTATTTGTATTTTTAAGTTTAACGAAACCCTGAAACGTTCACCTTGTGTTTAAAATATTTTAGTTTGTAGGTAAGTATATAAAAACCTAGATAATTAATCTAAACCCTATAAATATGAATCGTTATAAACTGATACAGTTGCGTTAGTATTTCTATCCGAATAGGTTTTATTCGCCGTGTATTTTTACCGACTTTAAAGAAAGACGTAAGATCAATTTTTGAAGTTTACGTTTATTTTTAACTCTAAAGTCTAAACAGTCGTAAGGTATTTTTAGCATTTTCGAAGTGAAGTTTAATTTAGTATACCTAGTTTTTTTAATTATCAGATAAATATATTATAGTTTCAATGATTTCAACTCAGTAATGTTCATAATATTATTTGTTAAGAGTTACCTCAATTCTGGCAAACCATTCCTAATAAAACAGCAGTTTTCATGTCTCTAAAACAATTTTTCATGTTTGTCATATTCAAAGTATTATCAAGTTCAGTTCAGTATTATCCTACCACTTAGCCTAAGATGCACTAAAAATACTAAAAATTTATATACACAATATGCAAATAGAATGAAAGATTTTTCTATGGCTGTTTGGCATGGTTGGTAGTGGCCCTGCCTTCCAAGCCAGAGGTTGTTGACTCCCACCCGGGGAAAATATTTGTGTGATGAAATGAAATAAAATGTTTGCTCTGTGTTTGGGTGTTAATTATCTATAGTATAAGTATTTATTTAAAATTATTTATGTATGTTTATCAGCCATCTGGTTTCCAAAACACAAGGGAGAGCTTAGTATGGGATCAAATCGTGCCATGTGTGAAAATCCTCGTGAAATATTTATTTATTTATTATGAATTCGAACGGTGTGTTTTGTCTTTCTTATACCTATTTTATGATATGATTTTCACCCTTATTATGCTGTTTTTACAGGTACAATGTCGTTAAAAAGCAAAACTCGCTTATCGCCAAGAGCTATGCCCATGGAGGCTGTAGTAACTAGATTCAAATCATCGCAATTGAAAACGAAAAAAGACAAGCCTTTACAGAAAAAGGCTAACAAAACTAAGTCTCCGTCAAAGAAAAAAGTTATTGAGAATATAGAGTATTTTCCAAACAAATTGAAGAGAAGAATGGATGTCAAAAAGATTGTTTTATTACCGAAATATGATTTTAAGGTTGTAGCTGGTAAATGGAATAAACGGAAGCCGTGTGTACCTAGAAAAGGTTTGTTTTATTAGCTCATATATGTATTAGCTTCTTATTAAATACTAGAGGTCCGCCCCGGCTTCGCCCGTGGTACATATTTCGCAATAAAATGTAGCCTATGTCCTTTCTCGGGTATCAAAATATATCCATACCAAATTTCATGCAAATTGGTTCAGTAGTTTAGGCGTGATTGAGTAACAGACAGATAGTGTTACTTTCGCATTTATAATATTAGTATGGATTCGCTTTGACCGCCTCCTTGGTACAGTGGTTGACGCGTGAGCGTTAAACCAAGGGGTCCTGGGTTCGATTCCCGGTGGAGACGAAGAAAATAAAATGTCTCGGTCTGGTAGGACAGAAGGCTGATCACCTACTTGTCCCTAAAGTAATTCGATCAGTGAAACAGATGTATAATGCATCTGCCCCTTACCCCAGTAGGGGTTCACTTTTATATTAGCTTCATATGTATGTTTGTAACCAACTCCCTTAGACTCGATTTTGAGCCACTTTTAACACTTATCAAGGTTGGTGACAATACAATAATTTATTCAGTGTTTTTTTTGTTTTTACAAACTAAATTTATTATTTTATTTCATAAAAAGTTACTTAAAATATAGCAAAAATTGTTAAATTCACATATTACTTTTAATAATTTCTAAATTAAAGTTTTTCATTTAATTTAGTATTTTAAATTGGCAGTTTGAGCTAATATTAACATTTTTTTACTATCATATATAAGTGCAATCACTAAATATAAAAGTAGTCATCTGTTGTGTCTGTCTGTTAGCGATAAACTCAAAAACTACTGCATCTGTCATCTGTTTCTCTTCAACTTTTTAATATTATAAATTTAATAATCGACTGACCAGATCAGTTGGTAGTGACCCTGCCTTCCATGCCTGAGGTTGTGGGTTCGTTTCCCACCCTGGGCAAATGTTTGTGTGATGAACATAGATGTTTGCTCTGTGTCTGGGTGTTAATTATCTATAGTATAATTATTTATTAAAAAATGATATATGTATGTTTATCAGCCATCTGGTTTCCATAACACATGCGAAAAGCTTAGTATGGGATCAGATTGTGCCGTGTGTAAAAATTGTCCTGAAATATTTATTATTTATTTATTTATAAATATTCTATTTTTCACAGAAACGTATAACAATCAATATTACAACGACATTCCTTCACCAGAACATTTACAAAAGGAACAAACAATATCGGAAATGATAAATTTAATAGAAGACACTGGGAACTTTGACGATGACGATCTGATGGAAATTTTGACTTGCCCAAGTCCTGTATGGTGGGAAGACCCACCTGATGGTTACGTTGAAGGTAAGAGAAAACAATTAATACCAATAATTTATTTATTTATTTACTACTAGCTTTCCAACCGCGGCTTCGCCCGCGCAGTCAAAGTAAAACCCGCATAGTTCCCGTTCCCGTGGGACTTCCGTGATAAAACCTATCCTATATCCCGGGGTAAAAAGTAGCCTATGTCCTTTCTCGGGTATCAAAATATCTATATACCAAATTTCATGCAAATTGGTTCAGCAGTTAAGGCGTGATTGAGTAACAAACAGACAGCCAGAGTTACTTTTGCATTTATCATATTATATAGTAATATAGTAATATTATAGTAATAAGTAATATTAATACCAATAATAATTTATTTATTTATTTATTTAAACAAACTTACATGTGAACTGTAAAATTTTTTTTTTACAATTTGTCTCAAAAATATGAGAAAAAGGCGACCATGGCTACAATTTAACTTTATTAATATACTAGCTTACCGCCCGCGGCTTCGCCCGCTTTGTCTAAAACCTAATAAATTATATACTAAAACCTTCCTCTTGAATCACTGTCTATTAAAAAAAAACGCATCAAAATCCGTTGCGTAGTTTTAAAGATTTAAGCAAACAAAGGGACATAGGGACAGAGAAGGCGACTTTGTTTTATACTATGTAGTGATTAAATTTTTATTTTCCAGATCCCATATCTCGACTCACTCCGGAATTAGTTAATACTAAACTACACGAAGAATCAAGTAAAGAAAATAAAGTGAAGGAAGAAATAAAATTTGAAGAACCAGAGATAAAAGACTCATCTAGTGAAACATTAATAAATCAGAAACCTATTATAGATATAAATTTAAAAATAAACGATCCCAAATTTATTAAAAAGCGCGGCAAATTAGAATCTCTGTTAGGTAATTTGAAAGATAAAATTAATAAAGAAACAAATATAGTTGAAAGTGATGAAAAATCAAATAGTTCAGATTTAATAAATACATCCTTAGACGAAGATTTAATATTAACCAGTTTAGAGAATATGGAAATTCCAATTGACAATAATGTTAGCAGTAAAGTTAATGACACTGAAAAATTGAATATAAAAACAGAACAAAATATACAATTAGATGTCAAAATAACTGAAAATTCAAAAGATAAAACATTGAATAATTCACTTAATGATATTAAAAATAATGTTTTAAAAGACGCGTCGTTAAGCGCGCTAAAATATCTAGAAACGGATACGTCAGATTTTGTCACAGTGTATAAAATTATTAACAATGATACCGTGGATAATAGAGATACAGAAAAAAATGGCCAAATTAATTCTTATTTCAAAAATTGCAAAAATGTTCGGCGGCAAGCAAAGAGAAAGATGGAGGAAACAGATAAAAAATGTATAGTTGTCTCTGATAAGGAAACTGTCAAATATTGTTTAAAATGTTCCGCCATTTTTGATACGGAAGACTGTATTTATTGTATGCAGAAAATTAAAGCTAACTCGTGATTGTTTTTAATTAAATTTAAGTACTTTTTTATGAAAAACTAGATTATGTATTGAACAATAATTGTGTTTGAGGTGTTTCTCAAACAATGTTATTAAAATTCTCTATTTTGTTTCAAAAAATGTATAGTTCGTTTCAAACTTAATGGCGGTTCGGAAGTTTGCGAATGCGTTAACGTTCCGGTAATATCTAAAATTGTTTTCTGCGCATCAAATCGTTCAATGTTTCGAGCCGCCATTAAGTTGAAATCGTATTGTAATTTTTATAAATATTTTTTAGAAAAGTCTGTTATTATGCATTTGTAGTTTATATTTTTTAAACTTTCTCATTTATAAAGCATTTGAATGCTAGAAAACTAAATACGAAATTGTATTATACCAGTTTATTATATAGTATATTACTATACCTCATTTTATAATACTTATTATTAAGAATTAGGATAACAGCAAATAAATTACGGTTTATATTCGAAAAAGGAGGGTATTGTATGTTTATTAATAAAATTAAACTCTCAAATTACACTCTTCATCACATATCTGGCAAATATCTTCTTCGTTGAATGAATGAATGAATACTCTTTATTGTACATACACAGAAATACAGTTTGTTACATGGTTGAGTTAACTTAACTCGTTGTCTTCCTCTTCGCATTGTTCTCCGTCGCCTGCTTCTTGATCTGGTAAGTTATTTAATATGTTTGAATAGAAATTCAAATCTGGCAGATTTGGCCAATTTTCACCATAATGGCTCGTAAGAAGCTTTCCTACGTCTCGAAGTTTCAGAGGTTTAACCTCCACACCCCTCGGAATAATGGAATCCCATATCATTTCGGTTTTTTGACGTGACAACGTCTTATAATTCGATAGAGCCGGCTGCACGCACGAAAAACATGACTCATGCGGCGTTACCTCGCTCTCAGGCGTTCCATGTAAGGCTTGAAGTGCAAGCGAGAGCGCGGAACGAGCGACAAAGAAGCACAATCGGACATTGTCACGTTCAACTATCGTCAGTAAACCGACTGTACAGACAACCAATTTTTTTAACAACTTTGCAGATGCTTTTTGGTACTCCTGTATCTGAAGTGAAAAAAATCTCCCCACGTACCAAAACATTTCCAGCTTTTTTGGATCTTTTCAATATTTAATGTTTTTCCAGTTATATATAGGTATGCTTGTCAGTTTAGTGACTGTAGTAAATTGGCCAATAATTGCAGCATACTCAGAAGGTGAAGTAATTACTTCTCTTTTACGTATATCTTTTTCGATATTGCCGAAAATGCTGTCTGCGGGCATGAAAGAGTGCCCTGTTACAGGAAACACCAATTCCATCTTTTTTACAGACCTGTTGTCTAAAAGCCAACGAGAACACATAGCTAATATTACGATATTTTTGTTTTGTCCGCCACATCCGTCTGCCACCAGACGAATGTGATTTACATTTGTCAGATCACTTTGATTTAGTGTATGATAAACAGCATGCTATTTCATTACTTCCTTTAAAGTGCTCATTCTCAGTCCAGATATAAGAATGAGAATTATCTTTATTCAAAGAGTACCCTCGAATAATTGAAAAATTGTAAAAATACAATTGCCTACTATAATAGCAACTTTGATCCGGAACTTTGGGTAGTACCAATTTTTTTTGGCAGTCAAAAGAATATGTTGCCATTCTTTCCTTTTTTCTCTTAGCA
Source organism: Colias eurytheme (assembly GCA_907164685.1). Classification (NCBI taxonomy): domain Eukaryota; kingdom Metazoa; phylum Arthropoda; class Insecta; order Lepidoptera; family Pieridae; genus Colias; species Colias eurytheme. The sequence continues at coordinate 3,136 of CAJQZN010015814.1, read as the reverse complement.
AGTTGAAAAATGCTTTCGCCCTCAGCACTTGTTTTTGCATATAATCGACGCTGGAAACATTCCATAAACATTTGTGCAACTTATATTTTTCAATAAACCTCGTAATCGTTTCACGATCCATTTGTTGACGTGAAAGACAAGCTCATAATGCTAATCTACTGTACAGCAAGCCTATTCACGATCGAGCACGCACGATGCAGGACCACTCTGACGTACGTCCGCGCTATTCACTGTCCATCTGCACGACGTTCGCGGTGGTGGGGGTGCTCGCTGGACGAAAAATTGGTCGTGCACATCCAGCAACATAATAATAATAATTATTGACTTACGTCAATACTTTCACTGTCGTTTTGCGTCGTGCATCGTGTATGACCTTGGCGGGACGTACAGCAAGATGGAGCGTGAATAAGGCGCTTTAGATACCGAATGATGGGTGAAACTGGGGCCTTAGACAAAGTAACAATTAAAAAACGATAACGAAGTTAGAAAAGGCAAAAATGTATGGGATTGACATACGCCGCGTTAGATCACGTGGTCTATCTAATGTCAATCCCATACATTTTTCCTTTTCTAACTTCGTTATCGTTTTTTAATTGTTACTTTGTCTAAGGCAACTGTTTACGTACTATTTGAGTGACGCTTCCAAAGTATAATAAAAAACTCAAATGGTTGGATATAATCTTTATTCAATTAAATTTTAAACTCGTCACAATCAGCAATTATATTATAAGTAAATCTATACTAATATTATAAAGCTGAAGAGTTTGTTTGTTTGTATGTGTGTTTGTTTGAACGCGCTTATCTCGGGAACTAGGTCCGATTTGAAAAATTCTACCGGTGTTAGATAGCCCATTTATCGAGGAAGGCTAAAGGCTATATATCATCACGCTGAGACCAACAGGAGCGGAGCCACGCGTTTGAAACCGCGCGGCACAGCTAGTAATACATATTTGGAATCAATACTGGCTAGTTCTTTGACCAGGGGCAAACAGATCTATTTTTTTCAGGAATGGTTATGCCTGCGAGGCAGAACTTCTTGATAAATATTATAGCTACGTTCATCACGGGCTTTATAGTCAATATCCATGGTCTAAAGCCAATATTGTCGCAGAAACATCGTGCAAGCTAGGTTCGGTTAGGAAAATCGTGACTCTTCTGAAGAGGCTGGCATATGCAACTTGCACTGTCGACAGGTCAACAGCCGTGAGGTTGACACATACGAAACTTATCATTTGGTTCTTTTCGTGCTGAAAAAAATAATTATTTTGCTGATTATATTCGTGCAGATATTAAAAATGGGTATTGAAGAAACTATATTGGGTTAAAATATTAACCTCCGTTGCTGTCGATGTCTAGCTGTTTTTGAAATTAGCAGAAGAATCAAGAAAGACACATACATTCTTAAAAAATTAGTTGTTTTGATATACTTTATTTAGCACTTATTTTGCAGTTTCCTGTGATCTAGACTAGAATAATAAAGCCTATGGAAAAATTCTTTAGATAGCCCATTTATCGAGGAAGGCTAAACATATAACATCACGCTAAGACCAACAGGAGCGGAGCACTGCGGGTAAAAACTAAAACCACGGAGCAGGACCTACATAAAATGGACAGATTGAGACGACAATCGGCGTCGGTTATGTATTAAAGCATTATCTGGGAATGAGTAAATACAATTTCCTCTATACATAAATTAAAAAATGTTTCAACTTACGGGTAATGTCACATTATAAAGAGTAGCGCCCGCTGGTATTACATGTTTTCTATTATAGAAAAGTTTAGAATAATCCCATGTTGGATCACCTGAAATCATAGATATATTTCCTACTAGCTTTCCGCCCCCGGCTTCGCCCGCGCCGTCAAAGAAAAACCCGCATAGTTCCCGTGGGATTTCCGGGATAAAACATATCCTATATACCGGGGTAAAAAGTAGCCTATGTCCTTTCTCAGGTATCAAAATATCTCCACACCAAATTTCATGCAAATTGGTTCCGTAGTTAAGGCGTGATTGAGTAACAGACAGACAGACAGAGTTACTTTCGCATTTATAATATTAGTATGGATTCATTTAATCTTAATAATAAGCAATATTATGTGAAAGCTTATGAGGATGGAGGCATGTATGTTTGTTTGTTCTTTTCACGGGAACTATCGCGTAACGAATTTAGATTATGTGCTACCACATGTGCTGTACTTGCTTTTACCAGTAGCTTCGTTCACGGGTGAAACCGCGCGGCAAATCTAGATAGTAATTAATAAACGCGTAAGTACCTATGTATGTAATGTAGATGCCATGGGCTCAGGTACTAAAAGTTGTTTTTGAGGTCTTAGCTAGCTTCATAATTTGTGTCAATTTAAGAGAATCCGTCGTGGATTCTGGCAGAACCTTCTTATTTTTTGCTCTTCTTGCGCACTCTCAGCATACAGAGACCGATCAGACGATTTTAACTCATCGTGGAACGATGACACGTCTTGAAACGCTGTAAAGTACTGGAAGATCTTTCAAGTCGTATTTTACTGCACAGTAAAACAGCAAGCGCAGTTTTAATACTCGGATAAAACATTTCTGAAGTCGATCAGTTCTACCACTTCCATGTCTTTCAGAGCTTTCGTTTCCATATTTTTTTCTTTCCACAAGTGGTACCACAGTTCAGCCTCGCTGAGGAAACTACCACTTTGTTTTTTTCAAAAACTCTTACAATGTCATTTGCAGCATAAGGGCCAAAGATCAAAGAATAAGCCGGTAAGTTGTTCTCCGAGAAATACTTTTCCAACGACATAATTAGCTAGTCTAGGTAGGCAATGATTAACGATCATTTCCAAAACTGGGTATGTCTCAGGAGGATTTGCAAGGTGCGTCTGCCTTTTTGCGATGCGTGGCATTGTAAAATCAACATCTGCGTCTGCGTTGAAACTCAGCTATAAAACTGCCGCTGTGATCATCCACTTTTTCACGATGTTTTTTATTGTGCGTATGATTCTGGAGCAAGTCAATGCTTTTTTTTACATTAACGATCGGTTGAAGCAGTGCGGAATATTTTGCAATAAGGTAAACAGAGACCGTAAATTCTGAATTTATGGCAGTCCATTAATTATAGTTGAAAAGCCACTTTTCTTGTAGCATTGTTGCTTTCTT
>CAJQZN010015798.1:0-11085 GCA_907164685.1 Colias eurytheme | reverse complement strand
AGTAGTACCCACCTCAACGCTTCGCTTATGAGGCGTGCAATAGTTATTTCAAACGTCTATTATCAAATTAATGTATTAAAGTTGTTTTATTCGTAAAATAAAGCCATCTCCACACTAACCAAGCCACTATCAAGCCATATCATGAAACTCTCATTAGCCTGTCCCCAATATAACGCTCTCTTCACTGTTACAACTTTTTCTACATTAACCAAATTCTTTTGTCTAACCTTTCGAACATGAAAATAATTTGAATTTGGAACGCCGAACGATGGATTCGAATTTAGAACGTTATTTGAAAATGCAATTGATGGTTATTTGTCAAATGAAATTTTTTATGTTTATAAAATAATTTATTTTGGGTTTGTTTCTTCAGAACTTTCGATCGGGTGAACCGTTTTTGATAATTATTATATTATTATTTGAATGCTAGTTCCTACCGGATTGTTCCATATAAATTTTGACCAGTTTTAACCATGAAATAATTATTGTAATGACATTTGACTCGTAATGTTTCCTTTCAGTAGAATGTGCTATTTCTAGTATTTGAGTTCTTTTCCTTAGAAAATTTCCAAACGGTATATATAAGTATAGACTATAGATTATAATGTATATTTTAATACTATATTTTTATTTTATTTCATCACAAACGCCTTATTTCTTTAAGAGTTGTAAGTGTGACCCAATTCACGTCATAGTGCACTTAAAATGTTGTTAGAAAACTCATATACCTACCGCAAATTGAAGTTCCAAATTCAAATTCGAAATAAGAACGCTCGATTAGTTTGACATAACAGCCACGGCCAGTAATCCAGGATTTAAAAAGCGAATACGTTTTCCAAATTTGAATTTCATGAACTCGTAACATTTGAAATTAGAACGTGAGATTTTCGCGGCATATTTCAAAATTTTCTTAAATCTTAGATAGCTTGTTAGGGTTGAACAAAGCTAGAATATTAAAATTTATGCAACGTTTACATTAAAATTTAAAATTAAAATACTTAAAACAAGGAAGATTGTACCTCTATATTCGCATAATTGTTAAGGTTTTACATCGCATTAGTATATCCATGATAAAAAAACTGTTTGCAGGTTATGTTTATTCGTATTTAAACCTTTTATGTATGTCGCCGTCATCTGGTTGCGTCTGCTATTTGATTGAATGACTAGCGCCTTCATTAAATGACGACATAATATTTCATTACATTTCTAAATTTTTAACCCGATAATACTTTTTAAAATATGGGACTCCAGCTTGCATGCTTATCAAATAAATATTAATAAATAAAGTAGATTTCTTGCTAATCATTGACACACCTATCCTACTAATATTATAAATGCGAAAATTTTTGAGGATGGATGTATGTGTATGTATAATATAATATGTTTGTTACTCTTTCATGCAAATACTACTGAACCGATTACAATGAAATAAATTGGATAAACACATAGGATAGGTTTTATCCCGGAAATCCCACGGGAATGGGAACTATGCGGGTTTTTCTTTGAAAACGCGGGCGAAGCCGCGGGCGGAAAGCTAGTTTACTATAAATTAAAATTCTCACAGAAAACAAATTCGCAATTAAAAAAAGATAAAACAAAATATAGCCAGCCCTGCACCAGAACTATTTGCAATTTATTTTTAATTGGTTATTCGCTTTTTGAATTTTAAATTTAATAATGACGTGTGATTAAAAGTCTGCGATTGGCGGATTTTCGCACCAACTAATGATTTCTCTTCTCCTCGGCTTGAGATGTTATAAGTATTTTTATGTGGGGTTTTTAAAGGTAATTAATTATAAATTATAATTTTAACTATATTTTAAATTGATTGACTTTGGCTTTATTGCTCAAAAGATTAAACTTAATCTTTAAGCAGTGTCACTAATATTTTTGGCAGAACTCCAAAACTACACTTTTTCGCCTGAAATATCAAAACTATTGAACGAATTTCAATGCGATTTTCACTATTCTGTAAGAAAACCCCTTAATTATTTAGTATTGATTTCCCCAGACTTCAGACGTGTCATATTAAAATTTAGTTAACGAATACAGAGTGATTAACCTCTTTCAATAGACTTAAATATACATATACCTGTATTGAGGCCTGGCTTTACCCGTCTAAGTTACGGGAGGTAGCGTTTTGTTTAGTTAATTTGTACTATTATTTATTCGTATTTGTAGCAAAAATTTAAAGAGGAAAAAAGTGTTAACGTTTTTTTTTGTGTTTGAGTTACATTTATGGCCATTCCCAATATTCCAACTACGGTTATAGATAGACAGCTATCTCCGATAGCTAGTAAGGTTCTATCTATCGTAAGATAGATACGATATTGGGAACGGCCATTGCTGGCTGACAGCTGTCAAAACGTTATTGGGACGCTCAAATAGACAAATTCAAAGAGAAAAATATACCTCTAGTAAGCTAGTCCTCCAGACGATAGATAGCGATCAGAGATAGGTTAGCTTATCGCTAGTAAGCTTATTGGGACGCCAAAACAAAAGATAGATAGCATTTCCTATCTTTAGTTGGGTCAAACCGAAGATAGATACGATACCAATATCGTAAATCGTCTCAGGATGTTGAACGCGCTCGGGCCAGTTCTATAAGGTTGGCTCGAGGGTCGCATGCAGGTTCGTCTGGTCCAGGTATTGTCTTAACATCATACTATCATCTAGTAACTGAATATTTTTACTACTGATTTTTAAATTTGGCTGTATGGATATAATCGAAGAGGTTTCGGAAGTAGAATCATATCATACATGACGTTATCTATTGCTGGCTCATTTAAAGGTTGCTTTGATGGAGTTTGCGTCATGTCTGCATCTTGCGATTTGACTTCTGTTGACATTGATACCGTTCCCAAGAACAGCCATTAGGGTGCTTATCCACCTATAATGTGTAAGGAACCAATCATATTGCTTCATTTAGTTTGAAGTTTAAAGCGTTTAGCGTTTGAAGCGATACTATTGGTTACTTACAAACACATTCCTCACTACACATCGTCGCACATTATTAGTGGAAGAGCACAATAATCATTTAAATCTTTAATTTCTAAATGAAAGATAATAAAGTGGAAATATGTACGCAATTTGAATATAATGAAATTCAGCGTTTTAGATAGTAATCTCTGCAACATATAAAAAGTTTAAATCGCTACCGCTCATCCCCTATACCACAAAGTCTACCGTTAGTGATTGGATATGAAAATTTAATGCCATGTAGTACCTACGCAATCACTTAGCGGAATCAAACACAGCCGTTTTAAATTAAACTGACATTGATTTACTTGTCAATATTTAGATTGAAACCAATGAAACAATCGTCTGTTCTATCTGTATTGAAGAGTCATGTTTTTCTGTGTTTATTATCTACTAGCTTACCGCCCGCTTTGTCTAAAACCCAATAAATTATATACTAAAACCTTCCTCTTGAATCACTCTATCTATTAAAAAAACCGCATCAAAATCCGTTGCGTAGTTTTAAATATTTAAGCATACAAAGGGACATAAGGACATAGGTACAGAGAAAGTGACTTTGTTTTATACTATGTAGTGATTTTATTATAAGTTTGCAAAATTTAAACAATATGTATGTATATTATTTTTGTATAACTAGATGTGCCGCGCGGTTTTTAATCTCGTTATTCCGATCCTGTATTATGTCTTAGCGTGATGATATATCTTACTTATTAAATGGGGTATCTAACACTGAAAGAATTTTGCAAATCGGACCAGTAGTTCCTGAGATTAGCGCGTTCAAACAAACTCTTCAGTTTTATAATATTATAATAATATAGATTAGCTACATGATATAGCTAGGCAGTGATCTGCTATGTATTATTAAAAATACGTTCAGTGGTTTTAAAGTGAAAGTGTAATAAACATACTCCGCATCATTCTAATATTAGTAGTATCCGGAGGCCCATATCCTATTCCTTCTTCCTTTCCCTTATTTTAAGCTATTGCATAGCTTCTATCGCGGGCCTTGAGCGCGGGGTCCGAATCAAGAAATTCCGTAACGAAAAAACCTCACGCTCCCCACTCCGACGGGCTCGGAGGTGTGGCTTGAAGGCATGCTATGCAATAGCTTTACCGCGGCAGTCCCCGAGTGACACACGTCTTTTATCCCATTCTTCTTGAATCGGAAATATACATACATAGTACCTCAATGGAAATATATTTGTCGAGGCGTAAGGTCTGAAATTCTTACGCCTTTGCAAATGTAAATATTGTAAAAAAATCTGAAGAACACGCTTAAACTCATGAAATTATTGTATTGTCGGAGATCCTTGATAAGTGTACAAAGTTTGTATTAAATCTGTTTAGTTGAAGTGGGTTAAGATCGAGTCTATAGGAATCATTTACTTACAAACTAGCTTTCCGCCCGCGGCTTCGCCCGCGTTTTCAAAGAAAAACCCGTTCCCGTGGGATTTCCGGGATAAAACCTATCCTATGTGTTAATCCAAGTTACCCTCTATATGTGTGCTTAATTTCATTGTAATCAGTTCAGTAGTATTTGCGTGAAAGAGTAACAAACATCCATACATACAAACTTTCGTCTTTATAATAGTATTAGGAAGGGTTAGGATAATTAAGTCGTAAACATATAAATATACAGGTGAAGTCATAGGTGAAGCTAACATATTATAATAGAAGTACTATTAAACGCATTTTCCTCTTTCTCTATTCATTTTAATACCTTAGAATTAAATAGTAACAGTAAGTAAATTAATGGGAACATAGCTCGTAATACTGTGTGACGTAAATTACATTTTCCTCAAGGTAAGTTGTAACTTAGTTCTGTAACATCCATGTAATATATTTTAACTTAGATTTAAGATAATCCTAGTAAAAACTGTAGCTTTTTTCACGTCCCTAGAGATAATAAGGCGGGCTATAAACGTGGACAAATCAGTATAAATAAGAATTTATTGTTTAACGATTTGTGTTTCAACATAGGTAGTTCATAGTATTTTACCTGACTGCGCAAGAAGGAGTTATGTTTTTAACTGACTTCTAAAAAAAGAAGTAGGGTCTCAAGTCAGCCGGTATATTTTTTTCGAGTATAAGTATAAATAATAATAATTCTTGTTATTGTATAATATTATGTAGGTACTACTGAAAAACAGCAGCTTTATGTATTTTCTGTATAAATTTATTTATATAAAAGTCTTCAACCTGGACACCTTGAAATCATTATGTGATAGTTTTTAACCTAATATAATTATTTTAAGATGTTTAAAATATAAAGAGAATAATTATTACAGCTTTTAATGGACATGGTAACTATATTTTAAGAACTTTTGACAAAATTATATTATATTCTTCTTTCAGACAAGAAAACGCAGCTCAAAAAGTCGCCCACATATAATCAGCCTTATCCCATTATAAACAAGGCACCTAATACAGTGGCGGTAATTTGTAAACATTATTGCACACTCAATCTCAGAAACACCTGGCTGGGGTATGGGGTATGGGCCATTTGAATTATGTCCCCAATTTGCTTTGCGACACTTTTAAGGACTTTCGAATTTAAATGTTTGTTTGTGTTTGTATAGATAATGGGATACTGGGGAATTAATTTGTGTAATGATTAGCATTAGATTTATATGGCCAAATAAATAAAAATTTTCAGGCTGCATCTGTTTGTCTGGTATAATAATCTTTGGTAGGTAGCCTTTTCAACGTATGTCTGTACTATAATAAATTTATATCATACTTATTACATTTTGACATTTTCAAACTCAAATATTTATTAATTCAAATATACTTCGTTTATAAGTGCTTTGGAATCGTCAAAATAGAGAAATATTTTTGAAGTGAAACTTCTTTATCGGGGTTGGAAAAAAATTTAGTGTAACATTTTTTCGTTACGCGTGACATTTTTCCGTTACGCGCCATCTTTTTTTTATCCCTAGCACGCGTGATTCGACGTATTTCTGTAAAGTTGCATATAGTAAATTATTTTTTGAAAAATAAGGTCATAAAGAAGTTTGACTTCTTACGTGTGTACACTAGTACACGCACACATTTTTTTTATTAGCGGTTCGGAAAGTAGCTTCTAAAAGCTCTTCTTTGAGCTTTCTCGCAAGAAGTTCCGTATTGTCGTATTTTTAAACTGTGCAATAGATTTTCAAAAAGCATGTATTATTTCCTAGATTGAAGTAGGTAATTGAAAAGCGAAAAGAAAAGTTAGTTATCTCCTGTACTGTGTTACTTATTAATCCCATTGTTTCGAAAACGTATCACTGTATGTTCATAATTATTTTATTAAGCTACTTTAATAAGTAGATTAATTAAATAATTATGAACATTTTATTAAATAATAATTAATTAAATAATTATGAACTTTTGATACAAATGTATGGTCAGTTTTAATAAAGTTTTAATAATATGTAAAGTTTTAATAAACTGAACATACATTTGTATCAAAAGTGACAAATATTGTAGTGTTTCAAGTGTTTGAACAAGGTTCACATCACATGTATCAAAATATATAATTCTTCCTTTGACTTTACTCATTTTATACCACCTCAAACTCAAACATTTATTTATTCAATTAGACTTCTTCTATAAGCACTTTTGAATCATCATAAGTCATAACATATTTTTAACATTTACCACTGATTCGGAAAGCATCTATCTAATCTCTGATACGGCTTGTCTCTACTAATCTTAGTTGCCATGGTAATTAGTCTTTAATGACTCAAAACGATAACTATTGTTATTCTGACCCCTATCAAAAGTTAGACAGCCCTTAATCTTCAAAGGGTTGATATTATGTTATATTGTCACGATAAAGACCTTGTTTATAATCTTAACAAAAAGTGTGTTAACGACGTTTAGACACATTTTTGGCTTTAGTTTTAACACATGGTTTGATTTAAAATTGTAAGTATTTATATTCACATAAACTTAAAGAGAAGATTCGAAATTACTTTACCGATTTGTATTGCATTGAAATAGCAAAAATAAACATTATTTTTTAATCTGAAAGTAAAGCAAGAAAATAAAGTCTATGTGTAGCTCTCATGTGGTAAATTAATTTTTCAAACAGAGCTTGCCGTTTCTGAGATAAATAGCAACAAACAAACCAACCTTTTCTACCTATATATTAGTGCAGAAATTTTGTTATTATTAACCTTGCTTAATTTGATTTTGAGACAAAACCAAATTGTTATTTTCTTCACAATTATTTATAAAACAAATAAATAATATAATTTTACACATTGCTTGATATGTCGTCAGTACACGGCTTGATTCCAATCCGAGGAGCATCGATTGTGTTTCGAATCGTCGGCAAATGGCAAGACTTAAGGGCAATCTTCTTTACTAATACTTTAGCGAATGTACGGTCTGCAAAACAGGTATAGGTAAGTATTTATTTATTCTATTAAATACTAAGCTGCTTGCCATTAAACCAGATTGAGATAAAAATTGCGTATGTTCTAACTTACAGGGTAAATATGTTTTTTCGTTCCATATAAAGTAAATATTTTCTCTTTATAATATTAATGTAGAAATACACAGTAACTATTTAGGAACATAAAAATATCAATAGTTACAATTATTTATACGGTAGGATTATGTGTGTTTTCAAAATAAATACTAAATAGGTTATATTCTTTGCACATGTTGCAATATTTCTAATTTCTACATTGAACAAAAAAGCTGAATATGTAAAATGAAAATAAATATTTTTTGTGTAGCGAGTGTTATTAAGTTCTTTGTATGTTTGTATAGGTAAATCTATAATATTTTTTTGGCGACAAAACTATTCAGAGAGTTTAGTGGTTACCCACTCAATAATTAAAAATATCAATATACAGGGTGTCCCACTGTTGGTATACTAAGCTCAAAGGAGGTTATAGTTTTGCATACCCTGAGTACGTAAAAAATACTTATAAAATTCCAGACGCATTTTTTTTTTCAAATAGATGAATTCTTAAAACTCTATGTGTACACCCATAACAAGCAACCCGCCCAACTTTGCTACCAGAATGTGAGCTATCGTTTAAGATTATGTTCTCATAGACAAAATGCTCACATTAGAGAAGCGGTATATGCCGGCTGCGCGAAGCTAGAGAAGAAAACATGAATTTTCAGGAAAAATTTAGCAAAAAATTTTTGACGTAATTTTGTTGTTTAAATATTTTTTACGTGATCAGTGTATGCAAAACTACAAATCCCTTCGCGCTTAGTATACCAATAGTGGGACACCCTGTATATAATAAATAAATAATTAAATCCAGCATTGTCATTGCTAACGCTACATCTTCAAATTATCCCGGCTCAAGATATTTAGCCCATTAAAGCTTCGGAAAGTGGGTTCCAGGCCTAAGGAAGGAATTTTACTACCCCCACCCTTAAATACTACCCCCCATATATATATTGTTTTACGAAAATGCAAATATGCTATGTTATTAGATTGATCCGTGAAATATGTAGAATATTAAAATTCAAAAAGTTGTATGTATGTAAATATTTGTTGTTTAATTAAGTACGTGAAAAATATTAAACCGATTTGAGTGTAATGTAGTTTGCAAATAGATGATCTGATATAATTTTAAGCTATCTGTGTAGGTAGGTACACCGTACAACGCGAGACAAGTCACGGGGCTAATTAATATTTGAAATATGTACATACATACTTCCATCGTCACTTTTAAAATACAATAGTTATTTATTAACCTGCGTATATTTTTTGATGATTATTTTTACGATCACCTGATTGCATATTTATAAAATAAAATGTGTTACTAAGCGTTAAACACGAGAACTGTGGGATTTCCGGGATAAAAAGTAGCCTATTATGTCTTATTTATTTATACCTACCAAATTTCATTGTAATCGGTTCAGTAGTATTTGCGTGAAAGAGTAACAAACATCCATACATTCATCCTCACAAATTTTCATCTTTATAATATAAGTAGGTAGTTAATGTTAATTTATTGAAACAATACTTTAACATTACATCTCATCATATTTCCTTTCCCATCAGGTTGCCTGGTAGAGATTGCTGCTTAGCAATAAGGCCGCCTCTTGTACAAACTATGCCTTCCTTTTGTATTTTAATGTTATTTTTGTCCTTATTTTGTTGGTGCAATAAAGTGTTATAAATAAATAAATAAATAAATATTTCATAGAATATCCGTTACAATCATCATTTCCCGCAAGTCGGTAAACCCACCATTTAAAGTTTCCAGCAAAAGGTATTGAAAACATTATTCAAGCTATAGGTATCGTTGCCTCGCCGGCAATTAACGCCAAAGGCCAGTAGGGTGACAACGTTTAGTGGTAAACTTGGATTCATATTCCTGTTTAATTTTTATTTGGGATAACAAATAATAGAACAGTAAAAAATATTGCTATAAAACTTAATCTAGATACAGGTTAAGCTGCGATACCAAAAACATTTACTTACCACAGTTTTTTTCCAATAACATAGGAAAGAAAAAGACCATACCATTTGCTTGCTTTGCATTATGCTACTCTAAAAAGCTCTAAAACTGACACTAATGAAAACTGATACTTTTAAATTTTAATGCCACAAAAGATACAGTATAAACTATTTGTTATTTCGTTTTATAGCATTGAAATGCTTTATTAATTCGCAAGGCAAAGCGAAAGTCGCGGGTTCGGATCCCGCCTCGCGATCGAATTTTTTGTGTAAGAAATTTCTCATGTATAGAATCGAATTTTTGTTATTTATATTTATTAATTAAAATAGACTCCATTATAAGCTATTCAAAATTTTCAATACTTTTTTATATCCCATCTTATCCATATTTATGGTCACTCTATACCCGGATGAACCAAAAAAACCCGGTTACTGACGGATGTCTAACGAGCGCGTCATGTAGCCGAGCTGACGTTCGGAAATCCAATGTTTTAGCTTGTGGAACGGTTCCTGAACGATGTCTTGTTGCTTGAGGTTAGCTTATTAATATCTGCTTATGTTTATATTTAGTAAAAAAAGTGTTCAAAAATGTTACATTGAAAATATTAATTTTCGTGAAAGTAGTAAATTATCTTTGATTTTAAGTTCAAAATTTCAAGAATTTAGTCTATTTCAATTCCACTTATTCAAACTTATGAGTTGCATCTGGATTTGAACCCCGAACCTTTCAGTACGAAGATCCTAATAATTCATAATCAACACACAGAATATTAGACCGGGAGATACTGACACAAAATTTCGAGTCATTTGTAACAAGGATGGCGGTTCTACAGGGGTCTTAGTACGCAATGACAAAAAGAAAAATGATGGTGTGAACGCTGGTACCGGTGGCTTAGTCGCGTGGGCGTTTGTCGAACTCGTCGGAAAAATAGCGAAAGTCAAACGATTTGTAACACAAAAATTTTAGAATTTACCGATAGCCCATAAAAAAGTAGTAGGCGGTAGTGTCATGCCATACTTTTCCGGTGTGACTTACAGCCCGCCATACCGATGCGAATGTGTTGATTTAAATAAAACAATCATTCAACCATTTGTACCAGGCTAACTTTTGCACAGGTAACTATCGTCGTGCAGCCATTTACGAAAATCGCCATGCCATACTTTTCGGACGATTCCAAATGGTCGCCATACCGCCGAAAATCTGCAAAAAATTTTTATTTCGCCAAACTTTTTGTACCAGTATTGCATTTGGATTTTTGGAGAGTATTTGATAAAATGTGACCATTATTATATTTGCCATACTTCTAGTAGGGGGAAAAAGTGCTGTCATACTTGAAAACTTAATTTATTATTAATTTATATAAGTGAAGATTTCCAACACATAGATCTTTGAAATTTTGTATTTATATTTGTTGATCCTCAAACTTACAGGAAAAATAAGTGCCATACTGTTACAAATCGTTTGACTTTCGCTATTTTCCGACGAGTTCGACTAACGCCCACGCGACTAAGCCGCCGGTACCAGCGTTCACGCCATCGTTTTTCTTTTTGTCATTGCGTACTAAGACCCCTGTAGAACCGCCATCCTGTTACAAATGACTCGAAATTTTGTGTCAGTATCTCCCGGTCTATATTAGCTACTATTGCACGCCTCATAAGCGAAGCGTTGAGGTGGGTACTACTGT
>CAJQZN010015797.1:0-11212 GCA_907164685.1 Colias eurytheme | reverse complement strand
ATAAATCAACAATATTTTGCAATAAAATGTAATTAACAGTATAATTTAAAGTCTAATGCACGCAAAGAAACATAAACTATATTGAAATCACAATTAGTAACAAAAATATTCAATACAAATGACTTACCAATATAGTTTCAACGCCTATCGAAGTTTCACCGCGGAACAATTTCGCTCGCAAAGATGAAACGCGTGATTCTACACAAACGATTGACGTGGCACTGAGGTCTGCGGGAGGGGTACTTACAACTATAGTAAAGCGTTATTGCCACTAATGTCCGTAACATAGTGTATTCGAAACTGCGGCAAGTATCCCACTGGCGCAACTATCCGGCTTTTACCCTACATATACGCTTTACGCGGATCCGACGCGATCATAATATTGAAACTATTTGTGGACATGAATGCAAAAGCGTATTTGCATGCAGTTTTTTAACGAAGTTCCGAGGCGCGCGTTATTTTCGAGAGTTCCTGTCACGTAATTAGTGAAAGCTTTATCTGAAAATGTTCAACCATACCAGTAGCTCTTTCAGAACGACCAGCAGTAGTTACAAGTTGAGGAATACGAAGTCAACGAGATGTGAGTTTGTGTACAATGCGTTTTTGTCTGTTTGAAAACAGTTGACATGCTACTGTTTGTGCACCGCTTCCGCGGACCGTGTTTCAATTATCTACTTTCGCAGCCAACCTCATTGTGTCGGCTTTGTTGCGAAAACATGTAATTACTGTTTAATTTATTAAGTTTGTGTGGTATTTAACGTTAATTTCGAAAATATAACGTAAATTTTTTAATTACATTTCTGCTATTTCGTTGTAGGTCAGGTAATTTTGCCATTTTAAAGTAATTTAAAGTCTTTTAAGTCGGTTTGAAGACAGGTAGGTACTCGTTAACAAAATAAGGAAAAGAGTCTCTTAATGTTAAGTGGTGATGTTCTCTCTCTATTTAATGGATGTTATTATACATATAAACCTTCCTCTTGCATCATTCTATCTATAAAAAAAACCGCATCAAAATCCGTTGCGTAGTTTCAAAGATTTAAGCATACAAAGGGACATAGGGAAATAGGGACAGAGAAAGTGAATTTGTTTAAATACTATGTAGTGATAACAAGAAAAATACAATATTCACCAATATTATATTTTTTTTATTCGTCTATAAATTTTATAAATAAAGGAAATGTACCATTTCGCTTTTAAATAATTTTTCTTTTACTCCAAAATTGTTTCCTGTCCTTTTTGCTCGTATACTTAATGAAAGGCTTATCTATGTTTTTCGTTGATAACAAGATATAAATATATTTCAATGAAACTTCTGGGAAGGATGAAACGTGTTTAACAGCAGCTTCTCCTCGTGCAAGGTTAGGAGTTCGATAAGATCATTACAGTTTTATTTTGGGATTTCCCGAGCTGATTTTAATCGATTCCCGCAGCTACATAGTACATATTTTAAAAGTTAAAAACGATGGTGCCTATATAGAATACGTTGTTTTTAAAATATATGGGAACACTTTTAATATTTCAAAATTTTGATACATTTTAGCTTTGCCAAAAAGTAAACTGGGTAAGTTAATCATTGAAAGAAATAAAATGAAAAATAATTAAGCGATATCTTCCAAACAACCCGGAAGAGAGGACAAAAGCTTAAGGCAACTTTATAATTATTACAGTAACTCATTGACATTGTTATTGACAATAGTCTCTATAAAAAAAGTAGTTACATTGAACACCGAACCCTGTCAGTTGAAACTTGTAACATCGACGATAACCGCCAGACCAACGCCAACACTGTCTCCATGACACTTTAATTAATGGTCATAAATTTAGCGAACAGTTGTAGTGGGAATGAAATTATATTAGACATAAATACGTGTGTCTAATAATTACAAGTCCCTTGTATTCAGGACGAAGCAAAGGCTGTACTTGACGTTTTTAGCGAATATCTCCTAAACAGAACATTAACTTGGGTGTAAAATTGTTTTGATCACACTCCCTATATAATCTAATATCTAATATTCTAATATATTCTAATATCTAATATCTTAATTCTTAATACTATTATAAAGGCGAAAGTTTGTATGGATGTATGGATGTATGGATGTTTGTTACTCTTTCACGTAAAAACTACTGAACCGATTACAATGAAATTTAGCACACATATAGAGGGTAACTTGGATTAACACATAGGATAGGTTTTATCCCGGAAATCCCACGGGAACGGGAACTATGCGGGTTTTCCTTTGCAAACGCGGGCGAAGCCGCGGGCGGAAATCTAGTATATGTATATTCTTGGTATTTAATTTGATTATTTAGTAGAGATCTTCACTTATTACAATATCCTTTACAATGCCGATGATAACAAGATACAATATTATGATCTCGGCTTAGCGTACATACAATTTGAGAAGTTTTGAGGATTCTATCGTAAGACTATAGAGATATTGTAAGTAATTAAATAGTGTAACGTTTCGATGTTCAACTAAGGAAGATCGAAATATTATACCACAAAACATAATATTATTTAATGCGTCATTTATATGTACTATTATTTCTTTAATACCTATAAAATCTTGAAAAAGAGATATTATTTTAATCAAATTTTTCCATAGAAACACATATTATTAAAATCTCAATCTTCATTTCGGGATATTGCCCTTTATTTAAAGCATGTATTCAGTGGAATTAACATGCAGTATAAATCGAATTCAAATGTGCGCTACAAAAATGATTAATATTAATGAGCTTCACTGGAAGTTAATTTTTAATGTTAAACGTTGATTTAACAACTGATTTTGTAACCCACTGAACAAAGTAACAGTATTCCATAATATAATATTATTTTAATTAAATTCTCTTGTTTGATGAAAGATTATGGCTTATAGGCTACAATATATTTTACTTGTATTAATTTTGATTTTAACTGAACTATGAACTTTTAATTATTCTCTTCACATATTACTTCTGGTGAAATTTATTTTAAAAAGCCGATTGCAACGATTTAAACTTTTATACCAATACTATTCCTAATTGTATATCTCACTTTTCACAACGTCTCTGTATCTAGGTCTTATTAAATACCACAAAATCACAATATCTTTCAAGCATTCGCACTCCAATTGCCGTGATTATTTTCGAAATACAACTTAAGCCAACAAATATTATCTTAAACTAAATGTTTGTAGCTAAAATTCTCAATCAGCTCTGTTCTGGTTTTAACACCAATTGTGTACAACATCTGCATTTAAATACGGAGCCAAAAATGTTGCTCAGATTTTCTCCTTGGGATAAAATTATCAGTCGAGCGAAAAATTAAAGTGGCCGTGAATGGCATAACATTGTTTTGTAACTTTTAAATAAACCATATCTGTGGGGCCGGAAGTTTATAGCTCAATCATTCTGAATATAAAACTTGTTTATACATATTATTGTACTGATTGACCAAGCAAGCACATGATTACCAAGCGTTATATGAACAACAGATGCGAATGGCAAGTTTAAATTAATATTCTAATAAGATAAACACCGATTGAATGTTTAGTTTTAAGGGATGAACCCTGAAAGTACTACATTTCTACCACTTATCATGAAAAGTTTGTAGCTCTACTATTACGCCAGTGAATCCGCGTAGCGCCGCTAGTAGGTACATTTTTGTTCATGGTTACATAATTTTCAAAATTATAATATTGGTACCTAGAAGATATCTAATACTTATTTTTTATTAATATCAAACTGATTCGGAATGTTGCTTCATCAAGAAGTACCTAATTAAAATGCACTGCCTTACAGAGAATATAAAGCTTATTTATACTTTTATTTCAAAATACATGAATACGTTAAACACAACTTAAACAATTTTACTGTACAAAATACGTATGTTTTATTCTAGTTGGGTTATCTTTATACGTAAGTAAGCAATTTAGAATGAGGTAGCAAATTCTCTTTGTTCAAAGCTAGAGTTCCACTCTGATGATTTTTAATTTATACTTTTGTGACCTAGTATTCAAATGTTTACTTTTAATGGTGAGCTAAGTTTCTCCTTATCTTTTATTTAAAACAAAAGAAAAAAAAAATACTCTTTCGGCTTTTACTTTTCGTTCAAATTAGCAGAGGTACTTAAGTACAGTCGTAGGTATATAATTATACGTTATAGTAAAAATTATTATATAGTATATTGAATTTTTATGTAGTTTTACTTAAATATAATGAAGTAGGTATTATTTTTCATACGTTGATTTGATATTATATTCAAGACAACATGCAAAACAATATATTTGATATTCTGAAAAAGTACACAATGTAATAACGAACAGGTAAACACATAAACAGAAAATTAAATATAAAAATGCGGTACAAAATTTCTGCATACATAAAATACCTAGTCCACATAGGTATGAATAAAATGTCGTTGTTTTACCTTCGAGTTGAAATCTTCGCTACATAACTTGAGTTGGGGATTTCTGAAAATGCCACTAGAAACGTACACTGTTACTCTCCTCTTATATATTAAATTCTATGGTTTGTATTGCTTTGTGGTTGGTGTAAACGGAATTCGAGACTTGTTGGCGTTTCGTATCCAAAGGCTGTCAAACGAAAGCTATTCCCAATCTAAATGTTTGATGGCCCGTGCACTACAAACCTGAATACTGTTTTAATTTTGCATTGCAAGTTCGATAGCATGTGTATCTATACTATAATAGATATTAAAGAGGAACCTTTTTATTTTGTATGTTTGTATTGAATAGGCTCAAAAACTTCTGGACCGATTTCAAAATTTATTTAACCATTACTTAGAGGGATTCTTCCGAATTCGTATAGACTATATTTTTTATCCCGGAAAAGTAAATATGTACCACAGGCGAAGCCGGGGCGCACCGCTTGTCTATTATAAATTGAACTACATATTGGATATGTTTATGATTGTGTGATTACTTTTACTAATCACACGTAATATTGATTTATATATATAAGTAGATTAATGTGAATAATCTCGTCTTTGAAATAAATTGTTACTTATACTTTTGGTTTCATAACCTTTATAGCTTTAATAGCAAATAGGAATAGTCATCAGTGTATTTATAAGTTAGAGTCTTTTCAGCTTCACGAGGACTTCACGTTATTGCGCTGTAGGAGCGATCCTAATACAAACTTTCCACCCTTATTGCAGGCTCTTTAATATTCGTGGCCTTTGCCAGCTAGATTATATCCTTCTCTTTCATCCTGTATATGACTCAATATACCAATACAATCTTTTACAAATACTTTGTAGCTTTTTTGTTTACTTTTACCATATGTTCAATTCTTTTGAATTTTCATTTGCCTAAGAATTTGGTGATGTGGTTTAGACGTTTTATTTACATTGACAAAGTTACTTTTGCATTTATTAAACATTTCTAAAAAATTCTTCGTTAAACGAATAGGAGCATAAAACTTCTTTCAACACCAATATAAATAATTCCTCTTCCAGTTCTCTCAGTAATAAATTCATTTTTTAATACAAGAATAATTTGAATAACTACAACGACAAATCCTATCTTTTGCCACTCGTTCACTCACTTCTCTTTATACCCGCAAAGTCGGAATACTTTGTATAAGATTTCCATTGTCTTCAAAGCAATTATTGTGACACAGGTTTAAGTTACAAGCGAATTAGATTTACAAAAGCAGCTTGATATCACTGGCTTTTATGTTGCCATCTTTTCCTGGAAACGTCTTAACTCTGAGTCTCATTGTCATACCTTTTTCGCATAGCTTCGAGGAAATTATATATGGAATGTTTCTTCATGTATATAATCTTTGTTTTGAGTAGGTTGGTCAAATTAATGTAGTTTGGAAAATCTAATATGCCATACCGTATACGCCGCATAAACTATAATTACGATTTGAAATACTACTTCTACCGCTTCTCAGTAAGTAAACAAAATAGTATGTACCATCTGAATTGTATTGATGTTGTTTTAGTTATATATAAACAGCTTCACCACTCTACCAGAAAGTGCCCTTATTGTACTTAGCGAGAGATTTAAATAGATTTAGGTGTATTCGAAACGGATATAAGGGAAAGCAAAAGCTTATTGCTAAATCCAAATCGGATTCGTAACAAACGCGTGGAGGTGCTTGTTATCACGGCTTGTTTGGTAGATATACCTTCAGTCGTTATTTTAGGGCATCGGTTTAAATTAAAGATGTTTTCATTTCACAAAATTGAAACTTAGAATTGCTTTGTGAGATGTTGTATGGTATTTCTGTTTCACGTTTGTCGTAGATCATGGCTGTTTTTAATTGAAAATGTGTGATCCACAGATTAATCTCTAGAATTTAAAGTATTGTGCATCATATTGGAGATTTGTATAGGAAAGATAATTATAATAATATGAAAGAAGATTATATGAATTAGAATTTTTTAGAAGTTACACTAGTTGTTTTATTATGATTACACTCACTTCAAAAATTGAAATTTTATAGGAATTAAATTGCACATTTCTGTAATAATACTATATGAAATCGAGCAGGCTTATAAAGACAACAGAAAATAAGCATTTCCAGACTTATACAAGCGACCCATCGCTCCCTTGTTGGCTCTTAATTTAGAGACCTCTCGTTTTAAGATAAGCCAGTTTTTATTAAAAAATATATTGTCAAGGTATTTCTCAGGTTTTACGCACGACCTATTCTTAATCTAAACCATTGTATTTATATTTGTTGAAGACAGTTTTTATTGTCTTTATTCAAAACACTGATAAAAGTTTTTTGCGCTCAAACGCCTCTGAATTTTCGAGTTTGTTTTTAAGTTGATGCTGTCCCGTAGTAAAATATGTAAGATAAGAGAGATACTTAAGTGGGTTAATTATTTTTTCTCAAAACTCTTTCTGTGTTCAGATTTCACGAGAAAAATGTTGTTTATCTTATCTCCAGGAAATTAGTTTCATAATTAAGCCGGTGAATTGACATTTTTCTACTGAAAGTATAGTTGAGAATATAAATTCGTGATATAAATTCGTGCTCGAGAATTCTTGTATAACTGCGATATAGCATTAATCTTTTTCTTGTATAAGTATAACGACTGGTTAACTGAAACTTTAACAAATATCACCTACCTACTTAATTACCTATGTAGGTTTCCTTTTGGATTCTTGTAGATTTCATTAAAATTAATATTTAGTGAGTTTAATTAATTATAAGAAAGAGAATAAGAAGAGATTAGTTATAAGTTCGGAAATAGAGCTTGGTCATTGATTCCGAATCTGCTATATTACATCGACTCAAAATTAATAAGACCCTTTACCGAGCGTAAATCACTAATTATTAGCACCATATAGTCCTAATCAAAAGAAACGCGTAAAGATAAACATTAAACATGTCATCATAAAGGTCCACGTGAAGTGCTCGCAGACTCATCAAGTGGCCCAGTTTATACGTTATAATTACATACCTCGACCTTCGCCCGCGGCTGTTTAGGTTACAAAGTTTTTGTAATATCATTTTTACGGCTTCACATCTCATTATCTTAAAGTGGAACGTTTTCCATCATTACAAATTGCTAGGGCTTCTATAAAATACGGAACGCTGTTTGCTCCTCGTCAGAAATTGGCCCTTAATTTGAACTATTACGGCTTTGTAAACCTTATTAAAGCGCGTGGTTAATAGAATACTGTCTTATTCTGCTAAATTGGGTGTTGATTAAATTATACAGAATATAATAATAATCTACAATTTTAAATTATTTAATTTTATATGTAAGATATCAAGTTCATGACATAAATATTGATCATAAAAATAATATATGTAATCGTATATTATATGTAAATAAAACCAACAACAACAAGACAAAACTTGAGGCTATGAAAACTCTCAGAAAACTCTCTGTAAGATGAGACGAGGAAAGTTAAAGATTTGGTCAGTAATCCTTTAGCCGTTGTTTGAAACCCAATACCCTAGTATTGATATGCTTTCTTAGTCACCAAGGATGCGGTAACTCGTCTAGTTTGAGTCGTAGTTCCAAGTGAGGTATACTCAAACTTTAACACTCGACCTTTATGAGATATTCAATATATTAGAAGGTAGATCAGTGTGACCGCATGACCCTTCTAAATAACTAAAATCAACAACATGAAATTCAGTTATTTAGCCCATCACACAAATCCAATAAAAGAGAAAGCATCATGTAAATTTTATTACAAATGTAACCAATATCCAATAAATTGCGCGATGTTTATTACACATTAAAAGTTACTCACAGAAATGAGTATTAGATATTCCGACCTACATTACTTCGAAAGACCATTACTAGAATATTGCGGCGTGACTCTTGCCCATTAAATTCTTGGCAACGACTAATAAAAAATTTGATGCATCGGTAGATTTGTTTAAAGGATCAATATGTACGAGGTATAAATCGAAGGTTGTTAGCTTTATTGTTTCGTTGTCACCATTTATTGGGACAGACAATAATTATTTAACGTTCTTGTTTACGATGACATTAATTACGACCGTGAAATTGGGACCATGACCTTTGTCTATTCTTGATTCATAATAATAGAAGCATAAAATAGATGTTTGTAAATTTCTAGATTTCCAATTTAAATTGATATTTCACGGGAATTTAAAATACTGTTTAAGTTAATATATTTAACAAATGTTTGAATGAACGTTCAAAAACATGCGCAAAAATATTACATTTTAAATTGTAATTTTACGCGGTTTTCGAATATCATTCAGTTTCTCTTTATACGAAAATATTTGAATAAAGATTTAAAAATGTGCACAAAAATTTTACGGTATTTTTAAATAAAGAAATTACAGTATGAAGAGTAGTCGAGATAAACTGAAATTTATTCGGAATACGTATACAAATCCCAAACCTTTCTAAATAATGTTTCAACACAACTTTTATCACTGCAATAATTAGTAAGAATATATATAACATGCAACTCAGGCGGCAATAAAAAAGTACGTAACCCATAGCAACCGCATCACGTACCATTTGAGAGAGCCATAACAGTATTGGAGGTTCTATGTACGAGGCATGGTTTACCATAGCCGCTATCCAAACATTACTTCCGATCGTTTTATTATGTGAATCGGAATCTTTTTCACTGGTTATGCCTAGCTTCTGCGCGTATAAAGCAGTTTCATGTAAATTTATAAGAGATTTTTTTTAATGAAATTTAAAATTTCTAAACTTATTTTTGTTGACGTAAAAGCGGTGATATTAGAGCTTTTTTATACTGCGTCGTTATCCCATTGTTTTGTAAATAATTTGGCTCTTCAAAAAATATAAAACATACCCAGAGCTAGTGTTCAATCTTTAAAATATCATGTGCTTGGAAAATGCATAATGCTAATAATGTGATTGCATATTATCACAACAATCAAACAATTAATTAGTCTATATAAATAGACAGCTTAATCTTATACGATTTACGAGTATAGGTAATAGCTAATTTAAATTATTAGGTACATCTTAATATGTTTAATTTTGCACGTTTATTACGCGAAAACCATTATGTTCATCGTATATTCTTATAACTGATATTCCTACGCAAAGCACGCATTGACATGAAATGAATAAAGTATTACCTACCCATAGTAGAAAATAATAGTTACCTACTTAAAAATATTGAATAATTAAAGAGACCTCATAACTTCACATATTATACGAAAATTGCGGCCAGATTGCACGCAAAAACTTTGAACTTCTAGAAAATTACGCTTAATTCGAAAAGTTTATATCGCGGGAATAATTCCATTGGATAACATGACCTACTGAGCCTTCCCCACACTGCAGTACCATCCTGTCCCATTTTCGGGGCCATTCTGTTATGCTATAGCAGTTTCCATTATTGGACACTATCTAATGAACACAAATGACTCGGAAGCGCCATACTAAATGATTCTCCCTCGTGCCGACCACCCGTTACATAACTAACGATATTAACTTATTTAATAGCCACTTTACTGGAAATTTTGTTGTATTAAAATTTATGGCACTGAAGTTGGTAAGGCAAATCTTAACCCATTTTGTCGGGTTTGGAAGGAGAATATCTAAAGCGTTCTGTTTCTTTATAACGATAATAATTATCGAGAGGGTTCAAACTTATTAGTATTTTGAATGAATATTTTCTACGTGATTCCTTTGAGCCTTATAAAGTTTAAATATCCTTAAATAACCTTGATTTACTATATTTTTACATGCAGATAATTCTGAGTCAAATGAAAATAATTTTGCTTCAAAGTTATAATTACTTAAACGAGCGCCAAACGATGTCATCAAAAGCGTATTCTATTTTTATTACTTTAATATACACTAGCAATGTTAAGAAGATTTTTAATATTATAAGAATAAGATAATGTGTTATTATTGACTATTTGTAACTATATTTAAGAAGTAATGATCGACACGATAATATGTTATCATCTCGCTAATCGTATTCTAATATTCATACAATGTATTTCTTGATCCTTTTAAACCCTTATCCTACTTATATTAACAATATTATAATTACCCCATTCACCTAAGTGAAAATTTATCAACAAATGGATTTAATTTCCTAAACCCTTCTCATCGAGGCCTTGGAATTGATAATAAACTTAATATTCGCAAATCATCGATTGAGGTCTCCATGGTAACTCTCATCATTGAGATTATACTCGGGGGCAAATAGTTTGCATATTTCTAATGGGAAATTTATATCTGTTTAAGTATTTATTGATATTTGAATAGAGCATCGCCTATTTCGGACACGGATTTGTCATCTCTATCGTACAAAATATTGATTTTAAGAACATAATATCCTATAACAAGTGAATACCGAATAAAAGGTGAAACTTTTTTCTGCACGTTTGTTATTATAGAAAACAAGTTATTAAAAATAAATACAATACTTTAAATATAATATTAAACACAAACCACAACAGCACAAAATGCAGATTTGATATTCTATATCTGTGTATGCGAAACCACGGTCTCAAACATCTTGAAATGAATTAGTGTCATAAGTTAGTGAGCCACGCATTCATATTGTAACCGAGACTATAAACGCGTCGCCTACATCCATTTATACATCATATATTTAGCGGTGGAAGTTTTGGGATTCGAGTTAGAAGAAAATGAATGAACTGTTAATACCTGGAATTATTGATAGTAAATATGCTAATAGTTTGAAAAATTAAATTAAACAATAACAGTTTGAAAAATTACATAATTCTATTTAGACTT
>CAJQZN010015786.1:0-10372 GCA_907164685.1 Colias eurytheme | reverse complement strand
GCACGCGCACGCACACGCTCCGCACTCGCCGTGAGCGTGGGCGTGGGTGTGAGCGTGAGCGTGAGCGTGGGCGTGGGCGTGCGGCAGCTTGGCGGGCTTCTCGTAGTCGGGCTGGAACTTCTTGCACAGCGCGAGCACGGACGGCGGCGGCGGGTGGGATTTACGCGACACCTGGAAACGTAAATACGACAGTGTTATAATTAGTATGTTATATAAGTGACGTAAGTCATGAAAATAATTATTATATTTTATTTTTTATGTCACATTATAGAAAAATATTGTAATAAAAAAAGTAATGTAGTGTAAATATACTGTGATTCTTCAACTACTATCGATACGAAAGTCAAATATTTGGAATAGTGAATATGGTCACATGTGATTAATTCGTTACATTGAATTTTATCATTAAATGACAAATATTAAACATAGTATTAAACAATATAAGTGCGTCTCACCTTGGGTGTGGAAGGCGCGTCGGGGAAGGGCGGCGAGGCGTCCCGCGCGTGCTTCAGCGGCTTGTCGCGCTCCTCCTCCTCGCGGCACTCCGACGGCGCTACATCAGGCTCTGCAACTGTTATGTAAACTATTCGTTTTATAATTGTTTCATACATACTATATGATTTACTAGCTTACCGCCCACGGCTTCGCCCACTTTGTCTAAAACCTAATAAATTATATACTAAAACCTTCCTCTTGAATCACTCTATCTATTACAAAAAAAATCAAAATCCGTTGCGTAGTTTTAAAGATTTAAGCATACATAGGTACAGATAAGGCGACTTTGTTTTATACTATGCAGTGATGACTATTCGTATGCGATTTGTGTGCAGATCCGGCTCGAAGGACCATGTTAAAAAATGAAATTCGTTAGCTATAAATATTATTAAAGATTATGGACTAATCGGTGCATGTTTTAAACTCTTTCAGTCTTTAGCAGATGATGATCATGATTTAAATTCGGGTGAAAATTGGAACAGTGATAAATTATAAGTCTAAATTAATCACACATTATATAACAATTGCTTACAAAAGTTGCTCACCTTTATCCTCATGCGTGCCATTGGTCGTGCCGTTGCATTTACTAACACCATTATGCCCGTTGACTCCATTTACACTATTGATTCCGTTAACTCCGTTGATTCCGTTCACTCCGTTGATCCCGTTGACGTGCACTTCGTCTCTGGGGTGGCACGTGACGTCATCGGTGACGTCATCGTCGTCGGAGCCGAGCTCGGACGCGCCGAAGCCGAGGCCGACGATCGCGCGCGGAATGTCCGCGTCGTCTTTCAACCAGGGGTGCTCCAGGCACTCTTCCACTGTAAGACGACCCCTGGAATCGAGAAAGATTAGCATTAATTCAATAATAAGTGCAATGTTTCGGTGTACGGGTAAACAATACATATATTTTAATTTTACTGTGTTTGAATTGTATTGTATTTGTGCTAATCGTGTTATTTCAATTTTGTGGAGTCAAATAAATGATCTTTCTTCTTCTTTCTTCTTTCAATAACTTCATCTCTCAACTATGCTGTGTGTATACAATTTGGTTGGCATTTTACCGCAACATGTGTTATTGTTCTATGTTAAATTGGGTATAATTAGTCAAAATTGTCAGCTGTAGTGTGCACCCTTTTAATAAGAAAATATCTGCTAATTTTACCGTTACAACTTATTTAATCGTCTTTATGAAATATAAAAGTAAAATACTTATTTATAACTCATATACATAATTATTATAATGATGAACATACAAAAAAAAGTTTAGTGTATTGAGTGGTCTATGTGTAACAAAATCATAATATTTACACGCTCTTACATTATTTTAACAAATTTACTTGACTAATTTAAACATTAGCTTCTATTTCACTCTAGATCTATTACAGTTAGCAATAAGCCCACTCACTTTGGATCAACCACTAACATCTCCCTAATACCCACACTGACTGAAAAGATAATTCAGAATCCCACTCACTTTGGATCAACCACTAACATCTCCCTAATACCGACACTGACTGAACAGATTATTCAGAATCCTACTCACTTTGGATCAACCACAAGCGTCTCCCTGATGAACTGCACGGCTCGCTGCGAGACGCCGCGGAACAGCTCCGGCGGGAAGCTGAGCTGGCACTGCGCGATGTTCAGGTACGTCTCCTGCTTGGTGTCGCCCGCGAACGGCGAGTAGCCGCTCAGCAGCACGTACGCGAGCACGCCCACCGACCAGATGTCCGCTGCTAGGGACAGCGGCTCGTACGAGAGGATCTCTGGGGCTGGAATGGACAATGTAGACTAGGTTATTGGTAGTTTTGTCAACAATTTTTAAAGAGAATCGATGGTAAATGTGGTGCTAATGCGACCGATATAGGCTAAACCGCTAAATTATTGATGCCTTTGCAAAATTTTACATGAAGATTTTTCGATGGTATAACGTGTTTGTCATTGGCGAATTTAAAGCAAGATCTTTATCTGCAGTACTCTTATGTTCTTGTTAAAATGCATTTGCAAATAAGGCTGCAGTGCAGAGTTTTTGATTAAGAATTACAAGACAATGTAATTGTTCCCTTCCAAGACCTGGTAGTCTGGTGGACTGGTAGACTGGGACATGAAATCACTGTCTTTTTAAATTTATTTCAGCCATAAAATGTGAAAAAATGTATCAATTAATCTCATCAACCATTTAAATCACAAATGATTATATAGCTAGCAGATCATGTTCTTCTGCCATCTGCCATTCTCCAAGAACTCACCGACATAATCCCTCGTGCCCAATATCTCCCGCACGTGCGCGCCCGGCTGGATCGCGCGGCTGATACCAAAGTCGCATATGACCAGCTCCTCGCCGCCCGCGGAGAGCAGCAGGTTCTGCGGCTTCAGGTCGAGGTGGGCCACGCGGCGCGCGTGTAAGTGAGCGAGGCCCTCTAGCGCGTGTCGCAGGGCTCTTCGTGCTGCGCCTTCCGTCAGCCGCTCTTCTTCGTCGAGCAGGCGCTGCAGCTCGCCGCCCGCGCACAGCTCCAGCACTATGGCAACTTCTGAACGAGTCTCGTATACCTGGAATTGAGTTGATAGAAGGGTTAGGACGTTTGTTGAATTGTCAACTTTATTGTACTATAAATCGATTATGAGCCGGGATTCAATCCTGCCTTCTTCACCTTACATAGCTCTGACCGCTAAGAAAATAATGATCTCACGTCTTTAGAAATGGATTTTTTAATTTTTACTAATGTTTATCTACGTTCTAAATGTAAAAAATTACGAATCATGAAAGTCTTCACCAACGCGCTCAATCAATATTCTACTTTTTAATACTTGTCAATTCATATTATCTAGTAGTTAAATCTCAGCATAAATAATTACAAAAGGTCACGCTCAATGCCACGTGCTTGCGGTTGAAATCCGTAATAAAATACAATAATATGTAGGTGTAAAGGAATCTCCGCGTTATATAAATACAATGATATGATAAAAGGATTAAAATACGTGTATTCGCACGTGACAGCCAGGCGACAATGAGATTACGCGGGGTGATGGACATTTAATTTAATTTCGTCGTAAAAATACTCATACATAAACCTTCTGGCGCATTTTATGAAGGATTATTATCTTTATTAAATTCGACGCACATATTGATTGGTAGGCATGATTTGGAAATCGTTAATTCTACCATACGCATGGCCCCGTCATTAAGGCGGCTGGACGGAACACAGTGGGGTTTTGGTCGGTAAAAAAAAGTGTGATTTAGAAATCAAATTTCGCATGACGACTTATCAATGATAGTTGTAGTCGAAATTTTACGTCGGAATTGAAAAAATCCAAAGCTAATTATCTAGGTACATTTGTAGAACCTTTCAAAATGGTAAGCGATCATCAACAACCAACATCATTTGCGGAGGACCCTTGCAAATGCTCATTTTAAGGGTAGGTATAAGAGAAATATGCCTGATACGGATACGATTACTTGATACAAATGTGGATCCACCAAAATAAACTTTTTTAGTGAAACTTCACTTCAAAAAAGAAGCTCTCACCTCGTGTAATCGTACAACGCGCGTGCAATCAGCGCACAGCGCTAGCACGGCCACCTCGTGGTGTATCTCGCGCGTCGTGTCCGCGGCGCGCCGCCGCTTGCGTATGAACTTCGCCGCATACTCCTCGCCGGAGACCAGGTGACGGATCTTGCGGACCGATGCGAATTTACCCCTGGAAAGAGAAATGTTACATGATTAATAAAATCCAATATATATTTAAGAGTAGTTAGAAAACGAGAAATAGTATATTGAAGCCTAATAAAGACAACCTCGAAAAAGATCAGAGTCAATGCAATGTAATTCAATGCGTATTATCTTTTATAGTATCTAAGGGTTTTATAGGCAATCTAAAAAAAAGTCAACAGCTATAAATAATTAACTATGTAATAACTAATAACTTAACATGAAAGTAAGTAGCAAAGCCATAATTAGTAGACATTATTTCATAATTCAAATTAATTAACGACCACTGAAGACGATGGCACGGTATCGTAAAATATATGACTCGTTGCCAAATGGAGAGTCGCATAAACAAGCCGGTAACATCGTCAAGTTAATGAGCAATAATATCTCCGCATAATTTAGTTTTATTACGCGTAGGTACTATTTCAGTTCGCCAGGTGACGTGCATATATCTCGGCATTTATCAGGGAGCGGGACTCGCGGACAGTAAACAACTCGTCGCATGCGGTGGCTTCCCGAGAAATCCCAGCAATGTGTAACAGCTTGTAATTGGGCAATTTCATTAAGACGACAAACTCGCGATAAACATCTCAGGGCAGGCCGTTTGTGGAGCGTTTGTCACGATAATTGCTCGCTCGCATGACGCGTATACGCGCAGCGCGGGCAGTTGAATCGTTAACCCGTCTAGGATATAGCGCCTGGAGAATTATTTTCGGGCAAACAAATTCTTCAGTTTGCTCGCAAGATTATCACTCTTGTGCATCTTATTTCCTCTGCATTCAATGTGTTCATTTGATCCTTCACCTTAGTTTTTTTTAACAATAATGATCTAACATTAAATGCAGGTAGTAAAGCATATCAGGCAATAAACATGATGTACTGTAACCAATTTTATTGCCTAACACAAAATTCTGCAACCACACACTCAAGTCTTGTTCATTTAACATAGCCCAAACATAGATATCAACCGCCCCAGACACCAGACCTTCACAAAAACAACACACAAGTAAAAAGCAGACGTTTAAAATGTTTCCAGCTATTATCTAATCGTTTAACGCGGCGCGTACGCGTTTCGCCACGGTTGTCTGAAGCCGGGCTAGTTTCACGGTGAGCTCCAAGTAGAGCTATAGAGGATAAACGCGCACTTTCGTCGCAAACTCGCAATTAGCGGCCGGCGCCAGTAACAAGCCTGTCAGCGGCCGCGAGCGATGAGATATGGGAACGAATCGTACAAAGGCGGCTCTTTAGCTTTTGTGTTTAGAGCAATGAGAATATAATCTTAGTTCAAATGACTATGTTAGGGAAGCTTGGTGTTGCCTCGTTGGGAATAAGTGTTATCATTTTACATCGCATCTGTACCAGTGATCGATTTTCAATATGCACTCATTATTTCGTTTTTTTTTTTTTATTTTTATAACAGAAAGTAAAGAAATATCTATAAGCATTAATTTCAAAACAATCCAGAGCGCGTCTCTCGCCGCCCACATCGAAACTAAGACATTCATCACTACCATAATAACCACAATACCTATGTGTGAAATGAATCAAATTGTCGGGGATTAAAATTGTAATAGCCACTCTCGAGAAATAAAATTGCACCCACAAGAGATACCTAATCATTGGCCATATCATCAATTTTCTTTGCAAATTTCATTAAAAAAAGGCGTATATAATTGTTGTGTCGATTGTCGGGATGATGTACCACCAACGCACACTGTAAACAAGTTTTTTGATAATAGGTTCTCAAATGTCGATATGGTAAACTATAATCATGCAAATCGTATCATTTTTCAAAAGATTTCTGTACCTTAATCTGAAGGACAGCTAAATTTATTATCATCTGTGAATCGTCTAACCAAAGCGTAGTTTTTTCTTATTTTTCTACCGCTAAGTCACAATTTTTTATCTCATTAGAATAAGTACCTATAGCAACATAGAAGGCCAGAACCAGGTTTTCGGGCGACAGTCATAAACTGCGCAATTCGGACGCCCACCAAGCGATCATCAAGAATTAATAATGAGCATATACTAATTTATTCAGTGGGCAAGAGAACTTCCTTTGACTCGAAACACCGCTACTAGTTTGAAATGTTATCATTCCAAATTTATACGTTTTTACTTTGAAATCGTTAAATATTCCAAGTTATTTCACGGCATCGTATCCCAGAACCTCTTTAAATCAACACAAAATTCATGGAACGGCGCCTCATTATTATATATTTGGCTCAAACGTTCGTTTTTCTGAGTACGCCTATACCCGTTTAAGTGATAAATAAAACTTACCATCTACGTATATATAATCATCCACTTAAAATCATTTTAGAGTCAGTCGTATAATAACAGAGCGTGCATCAGAGAAACATAATATTCCAATAATAATCAATCGATTACTATGCCATCGCTTCACATCATTAAAAGTCATCTACGATAAACTGAGGCATCGCGAGTGTCGGCCGATTAAGAAATTAATATAATTCCACTGGATCGATGGTGAAAGAGCTGCCTGTGTCGTTCCGAATCGATCGATATTATCGATAACGATCGTAATCGAGTTACAAACTGTCGACGGTTCAAGTTCATTGGTTACGCAACTCGGATGAAATTTACTTTATTGCGTCTAACTTTTATTAATTGGAAACAGCTTGAGTACCAGCAGAGCGGTTGTAAAGTCGTTAACCAATTGGTTTATGAATAAATAATACGTCATAGGGAAAATAGAATAAGGAATGCACTTAAGTTGCTTCCGTAAATGCTTGTCCACTACCAACTCCTGTACGCTTGTTTGCTTTCATGGAAATTGTCCAACCATCGTCGAAATAGTCTGTAACCAGATTCCAGAATCAAATTTACTTTCAACCAAAACCTCCTCACCCACCTCAAACCTGGCCTGACACCTGAAACCGCCCTTCAAAAAACTCGATCAATCGCTCAACAGATCGCTCCACCACCGATCGATCAACCCGTCGTCCGATGAGTCCCACTGTCAAGGGAGCGCATCGCTTGCGCAACGCTACGTCACGCGCTTGCTGGAGGCCTGAACCAATGGCACTGGTTACTAAATAGTTTATTTGAGACTTAAGTAACTAACAGTGTAGTTATTTCCAATCACAGATAATATAATAACTTTTCCAATATTGCATTGCACAATGAACTTAGTATTTGGTCGCAGTGTCAGCGGCCACGGTCACTCCTCCCAGTTTGACAGCTCGACATTCGTCGTCTGAGAGTTATTTCCTTGTTATTTTATAATTAATGAGTTCATGTGTACTTGACAGTGCAGTTGAAAAACTTTATTTAGTGAAGATGAAACAGAAATTTCGTTACATAATGTTTCCACTTTCAATATTAAACCAACAAAGAACGTTATTTTGTTATTATCCTCATAAACTAAACAAGCCTGGAGGTTGCGTGTTTAAAATTGTTATTCCAAAACGCCATTAAAAAATTTACTAAAAAATGAACTCCGTTCCCATTAATCTTCATAATTTTAACATTTATCTTAAAATATAAAGAGTTTGTAGAGCACTACACCAATAATTCTTAAACACACATAGCGTCTCGACACATCCTCTCGCCACAAAAAGTCACAACACAAAATGTGACACCATGATGTATGCATACAATGGGCACAATTTACAAATTACAGCAGGACCGCTAGCGAAATTGTTTTATATGGAAAAATGAGTGTTTTATCAGACGCTCGCATATTCATCGACATGACGCCGTGTCGTAAATACTTGTTGGTGGTCGGTCAATTGATGGTAATGGCGTCGCATTGTGGTAATGTGCCAAGTAAAACGACTCCTATGCACGCTGTATGAAATGCATTTTGTCAAGGGCCGTGTGGAATTCTTCGTCGGAATAATATTATAAGAGTGAATAACGTATATTCTATTCTTCGCATCTGCTATCATTGTTGTTGGTCTTTTGTGCGCCTTTCAAAAAACTATCTTATCATCTTAAAAGGCAGTGGAATTGATATTAAATACTCTTTTCAGAGTCGTTTTTCTGGCATTGCACATAGTGTATGATCTGTTTCTTTTTATACTTTTTTTTACCTGATTTTAAAATGCCCTAAGAAGCATTTAATAGTGCTTTATTTATGTGTATTGTTATTTTAATACGGTAAGCAAGCAATTCTTAAAATGAACTTGAGAAACTCGCTTCAATGCAATAAGACGTGACAAACTAAGAAATATTTATTCCTTGCAATTTTCATCCCCAAAAAAACACATCTTTGGTGCACGCTAGCCTACACCTACAAAACTGGCCCTAACAATATAATCGCGCTTAAATCTCATTTAATCTGAACGAAATAACCGATAACATTATAATCAGTACAGTCAAACATCTGCCCGGGCAGGTGCGTCCGATCGCCGAAAATTAGCCGGCCCATCGGCTCGCTGCACATCTGCGCTTAATCGACACGTTTAATATTGCATTTGGACCAATTTTAATTATATAAATGTGCCTCGTTAAATAAAGGCTTACTGCGTGATTTAATCTATACTAATATTATAAAGCTGAAGAGTTTGTTTGTTTGTATGTTTGTTTGTTTGTTTGTTTGAACGCGCTAATCTCGGGAACGACTGGTCCGATTTGAAAAATTCTTTTGGAGTTAGATAGCCCATTTATCGAGGAAGGCTTATAGCCTATAGGCTATTTATCATCACGCTAAGACCAACAGGAGCGGAGCCACGCGGGTGAAACCGCGCGGCACAGCTAGTTTTATATATGAACAGTGTATCTCTGCTTGGAATAGATGGCTTTATTGAAATATGTATTTTGACATAATATGAAAGCTTCTGAAATACCTACAGGGTTAATATTAAATTCCGACAGAAAAAGGCTTTATCATTTGAGTCACGTTTGTTGTGTTTTTAAAATTGATTCTATTATTGTATATTATAGCCATACTCCTTAATTGCCCCTAACCTACATTCGTAAAGAAAATATAGCGGTACAACGAGTAATTTAAGCACAAAAATTGACTAATAGTTAAGTATTCATACCAAAAGGACTAAACAAATTCTAACTTAGAGATTATTTGAATAAATATAAACACCATCGGGTAGAAAAATTCCAAATATCAGATTTATCGTAGTAATAATTAAAGTTTATCGTAATCAAACATCACGTGAAATATAGAATTATACGAAGCATACCGTGCTCCATTTCGCCTAGTTCAAATATCGATTGGTTCACCCCAGTCCCCAATAGAAGCAAGGTCGCACATTAAGGATAAACGAGTTTGACCCACTTCCCGGCAAAGGGTCGGGAGTATTGATCTGAAAATTTGGGCTATGCCTTGCGTTACAGGAGTCAGGAAAGAGCCTACATTTTTAATGTGCGTATACGTAGTAAGTACATGATACTATGTGGTTTAATAAATACAGATTGTATTTTAATACCTACTAATTTAGGGCTGATTTTTCAATCCTTAGTTAAAACTTATTCGTCGAATATATGTATAAAACTACCATTTTAAAAACGTATTCTAATTGCCCGAATTTGACAGTTTACGTGACATATTAATATCATCGTGTTATACTTTATTGGACGGATAAGTTTTATCCAAGCATTGAAAAATCGGCCCAAATTTATCGGCCAAAATTATTTATTACTTGTTATTAAATTATCATATATTCCAGAACCGATTGATCGTTTTGAACGTAGGATTTATTAAGCTATATTGCTGTCAAAACAAAGCAATGAAATAGATACAGTAATATGTTCTACCTACCCAATGAAGAGATCGTTTTGAGAGTTATATGAATCTGAAATGTATATTATAAAAATAATCTTCAAATAATCAGATATGCAGGTATGTATAACAGCTACGCATCTATGTTGTAAACAATATTATTATCATTTGCTGTTGTAAAACTTTGTTTATTAGGTTTTTGCTGATTTGCCTTGCCCATAATAGACATCATAAACGCAGTCCCTCGACCCTCACTTATTTACTTTTATGGTCATTGCTATAACGAACAAATCATACAGAAAATATGAATTCTATTGCACATAATATTGCTTGATATAGAAACCTACCATTGTATACCTAGCTTTAGTCTATACAGGTTGCAATTACATACAGTAAAATAAGTAATCATGTGCCTAGGGCATGCAGAACCGAGTCCGGTTCCAAGTTTTTGAAACCCGGT
>CAJQZN010015768.1:0-10451 GCA_907164685.1 Colias eurytheme | reverse complement strand
AAATTGTGGCAACGCAGCACTGCCATTTATAAAATAAATTGAATTGAATCAAAATAACCTCTCTCGAAATTTTGAATTTGAAAGAAAAATAATACAGCTTTAACAATAAATGGTGTTTGGATTATGAAATATTATCAAAATGATTCGTTCTTTAAGATGTTTCAATCTAACAGCACATAAGGCCAGAAAAATCGCACAGTGCGTACAAAAAAGCCGATTTCATGTATCTGCAGGTAATTTACTAATTTAGTGCTCAATTTTGTACAAAATTTACGTATTGGAACTAATGATTATTATTTTCATTCAGGTCTAAGGCATGGTGAATACGAATGGCAGGATCCTAAGTCAGAAGACGAAGTGTAAGTTTCGTAAAAATAATAAAAATGCTTCTTTCAAGCCTTCTCTCACATTTTTTTTATTATGCTCTGTTTCAAGTTGAGCCTGTGTTTAATGTTTCAGTGATTACTT
Source organism: Colias eurytheme (assembly GCA_907164685.1). Taxonomy (NCBI): domain Eukaryota; kingdom Metazoa; phylum Arthropoda; class Insecta; order Lepidoptera; family Pieridae; genus Colias; species Colias eurytheme. Next base: position 9,983 of record CAJQZN010015768.1, on the reverse strand, counting down.
TTTTTTGTATACTTTGTTCAAAGGCAAAGAATATCATAGAAAATTAATACTTAAGTGATTATTTAAATTTGTGAAAATATACTTAAATGATTAAACTGTTTACAGGGTAAATGTAGTGTATGTTGATAAAGATGGTAAAAAAACCAAAGTTAGAGGTAAAATAGGTGATAATGTATTATATTTAGCACACAGATATGGCATTGAAATGGAAGGTTAGTTTTATTTATATATTTTTTTGTACTTAGGGCTAATTTTTCAATCCTTGGTTAAAACTTATTCGTCATATATTGTATAAAACTACCATTTTAAAAACGTATTCTAATTGCCAGTATTTGACAGTTTATGTGACATTCTTGGTACAATTGTACATATATATGTATATCCGTCCAATAAAGTATTACAGACAGTGTAATACTTTATTGGACGGATAGGTTTTAAGTTTTAACCAAGCATGGAAAAATTGGCCCTTAAACTAGTAACATCATTATTATCTCATATATAAATCCAATTCTTGTCAATTTATATTACTTTAGATATAAGTAAGATAACTTACTTGGTAGTAGTTTATCAAGTAGTAACTTACTTGGTAATATTTTTGCTATATTAAATTTTTTATCTTACATTTAATATTTAAATTTCTTTTTCTAGGAGCATGTGAAGCTTCACTAGCATGTACAACATGCCATGTTTATGTAAATCATGATTATTGTGATAAACTACCTCCATCTGAAGAGAAGGAAGATGACCTTTTGGACATGGCTCCGTTTTTGAAAGAAAATTCTAGATTGGGTAAGATTTATATGTATATTTTATATAAAATATAATATTACTCTGTAACTAAAATGTAATGTTTCCCTACAATGATTAAAAAAAATATATAAACTTCAAGTTTAAAGTTCTAGCAAGCTAAAGCTTTGGTCTGGTGATCATGACGCACAACACTGCGGTATGCGCCCCAACGCAGCGTCATGATGCAGCATTTACCGTCCCTGCAGAGAGGTGGTCAATTGATTTTGCAGCAGCTACCTACAGCTAGGATAATTGCACGCATACTGCGATGGAACAAGAGAACATTCTTTATGTTTTTCATATGATGCCTGGCTTCGCATACCGCAGCGTTGTGCACCATGATCACCAGAGCAAAGCTTTACTAAGATAATTTTAATTAAAAGTTTACAATCTCACCACTCTTTCAAATGTCAATAAACTATGCAATATTTGTCAAGAAAATGCAATTAACATTAGCAATTTGTATCCCACTTTCAAGCTATATTAAAAAAAAAATAATGAAAATTTAAAAAACTGCTTCTTTTTTTATAAAGGTTGCCAGATCACTCTAACCAAAGACCTTGAAGGAATGGAACTACAGTTACCGAAAGCCACAAGAAACTTTTACGTTGACGGACATAAACCAACTCCACATTAGTGATTAAAATAAAACTAATAAGCCATTATGAGTCGTTAAAAGGATATATTTGAAATATACAAAAAAGTATTTTGATCTTTAATTGCTTTGAGCACCAAAATTTTTTGTAAAATTGTTGTAAGCATTGTAATTATTTCCATATGTAAATAGTAGTACTAGGTAAGAATGTTGATTTACATTACTTGTAGTACTGTAAGATATTAAAAATGTGAACAACAATGTCTGTTTTTTATTAACCCACAATAAATATAGTATACAATAATAGCGTACAATCTTGAAATAAATATTATCATTGTATATTACGTTATCTATATAGAGTAGCACCTCGTTAAGTCGAACCTCGATAAGTCAAAAACCTCCAAATCTCGAAAAAATGTTTTGTTCCCTTCCATTCAAAGCCGAAAACCTCCGTTACTTGAAATCTTGACCCTCTGTTAATCGAAATAATCACCGAGTCCCTTCAAGCCATTTCGATACATATTTTCACTCTACATACATATAATTCGAAAAATTAAATTTGACCTCTGTATCTCGAACATAGCAACGTTTTATTTTACAAATTTTATAACTTGATCATTTGGAATTTATAACCTCTATTGTTCGAACAAAAATAAGTTACCGACTTTAACAACTTGCCGACAGTGCAAGTACACTATTGTTTCTTAGAAAAAATTTTAGGAGTATACGATAATAAATTTATCCATCAGAAAAAGAAGAATTTTCTGCTCTTTATAGATTAGACAACACTAGAGAACAACCAAATTATCTAAAGCAAAAAAAAAATACTGACTTTATTTAATGCCATATTTTTTATTTTAAACTGATTTGAAATAATGTTGATTTGTAATCAATAAAAACATGTTTGTCACCTCTGCAAGTTGAATTTTAATGTACTTTACCTCTCTAACTCAAAATTTATAAGAATAAAACTCAAACTCTTTATGTCGAATCAAAATCCGCCTTAGTCGAAATCCTCCATAAGTTGAAAACTCTATAACTCGAATTTTTTGGCGTCTCCCTTGATATTCGACTTATAGAGGTGCTACTGTATATAAAAATGAAACCTGTTTCGCGTTGTCACGGCATCACGTATGAACGGCTGAAACGATTTCGATAATTCTTTTTTTATTATCTTCCTTGAAGTACGAGGATGGTTCTTATGTAGAGAAAACGTAAATATGTAGCACGGGCAAAGCCGGGGCGGACCGCTAGTATTATGTACATGAATAGTACTGTATGTCACTGCAAGTTAATTTACACATAAAAATGAAAGTATTACCAAACGTAAATAATTTTGTGAACTATTGAAAGCAACAGCAGAAGTCATACTAATGTTCCAAGTCAGAAACATTTTTCTGAATTCTGTTCCCATAGTAATTTCCACCTGTGACCTGCCTACACAATTCTTATTCCTATACTATTTCTATTATGACTAACTTGATGTTTTTTAAGTGTCTGCTTATAAACAGTCTTATAACTACATTTATCGCAATATAACATGTTTTCATCAGGATAGTGTTTCAATTTGTGACTGCGTAAAGCCGATTTGGCTGCACAAGAATAGGTACAGTTTCCATAATCACATTTATACGGTTTTGTTTGAGTGTGAATTCTCTCATGTATCTTTAAATTGGGTGAGTAATTAGTACTGTAATCGCAGTAATTACATTTCATCCGTTTTATAGAAGAGTGAGTATTTTGATGCTGATTGTAGTGTGATTTCTTAACAGTACGATATCCACATATTGAACACAAAAATTGAGGTTTTTTAATTGTTTCATGAACATTAAGCTGATGTTCAGTCATTTCATTTTCAGTATTAAATGTCGCATCACAGTACACACACGATTTATGAAGATAAGCTGTTTTGTGGTAAGTATCAAAATGAGCTTTTAAATTTTTTATACTTTTAAACTTTTCTTCACAAATGTGACACTTGATTTTATGCCTCCGTTTATTGCTTGATATTAAATGTTTTAGTTCTTTAGCTTCGTCATAATGCTTCCTTGTTATATGATATCTAAGTGTTTGAATGGTGGAATAATGTAGGTCGCAGTATTTACATAAATATCTGCCTTTGTTATCAATTTCTTTGTACCAGGTAATGTCATTATCCTGAAAAATATCAAGTTAAATTAGTGTAATTTTTACTATCATTTCATCATAGCTTTGTACCTTAAAAATAGCTTCATACTTCTAACCTCAAATATTTATAGATGTGAAATAGAAATGTTAGCTAGACGGTAGTTGATATTTAAAAAAATAAGTATTAATTTTACCTCTATACTGTATGCATTACATAACGTATTATTGTCTACATAGTCGACTACAAAATCATCATTATTAGACTCAATCTTGTTATTTTTTTCTTTTACAGTGTTTTCACTATCGTCGGCTAAAGGATCAAATGAAGAGTCCTCATTATATTCAATTTTAATCTCTTCCTCATTTAAAATATTCATCGTTTATCCTTAAATTATCTCATTTAATAAGTTTGCATTATTTTTTGGTTTGTTTTGTTTACAATTTACATGACGTATATCGATAATCGAGCTCAAAGAGTATCGAGCTGCGATTGCCGTTTGTCTTTATCTGTGGCAAACAGTGTTGCTAGAGTCCCCGAATAGATTTTACTGATAGTTATGAGTGTAATAATATATAATAAAGTGCCAACTAAATTAAAAAACTTAGATACTAAATTATTTTTTAAAGAACTTTATAAATGGCTTCAACAGAAATGTTTTTATAGTGTTAAAGAATACCTTAACTCGTAATTAACATTGTCTACTTGCGTCTTAATATTAATTTTTTAATAATGAATGTAATTTTTGATGAATATATGGTGATATATTAATAATGAATATGAATGAATTGTGAAATATTAATTATAATAAATATTAAAAATAATTTATTTTAATAAAATAAAATTACGAAGACATAATATAAAATGTATATCTAATGAAAAATGTATTTGCATGTCGTTGAATAACGGCTAAACATGCTGAAATAATGTATCTTATTCTTAACACGTATGTATACCATGTTTACTTGCAAATAAATGATTTATTTATTTTATTTATTTATTCATTGAGTGTACATTATTTCTTATATAATATCTTTCTCGATAAAAATATCTATATTTCAAATCGGACCAGCAGTTCCTGAAATTACTGCGTTCAAAGAAACAAAAAACTCTTCAGCTCTATAATATTACTATGGATACCATTGTTGATTGTTTAGGATGAAGTTTATAATATTATATATTTTTTCAGCTAATCACTTTATATACTTAACAATAATTTTCATACGTAATTTTTTCACAGGCTGGTCAATGTTATTATGTATTTACTATTTAATTATCACTCCTTATATTATATTCGTAAACAACTTAATTCGACCTCTTATTAGTTAAAATATTGCTTAATTCAATTTAGTACTATTCGTCTGGTGTTTGACCGTATTCACTTTTAGTTTCAATAGAGATATGTGAATTATCAATATTTTCAGTTTGGCTGTTCCAACTATGAGATTAAGATAACAAGTTGTATATTCGGAAAAATTAAATATACCGATAAATTAGTAGTGTTCATCTAGATGGCAACTTTTTTAAAGGAGCATTGAACTTTTTTGACTGATTGTTACGTTTAGGAATCTAAAAAGACAAAGTGTATATTTTACAAATATGTATAAATAATTGTACTATTTATTTATTTTTAATATTTTAAATTAAATGTCACAACATTATTACAAACAAACAGTGAGTTCTACTGACCGATATTAAAACAATAATAAAAGTGGAACTGTGCGTTATTACGTTCACTCCTGAACTGAAGATTGCGCCGCGTTGCCGCTCCGTCATTCATTCGCGTGTTGTTGGTTTGCAATTTTCATTCGTTCAATCAGTGATCAGTCTGCTTGCGGCTTTTGAGGAAGACGGTGCGTTGGTGTTGTTTTTTAGATCGCGTTTCGTTGTGATTTGTGTTTTGTATTGTGGTGCATGATGGCTTACAACGGTGGTGGTGGCGGCAAAAGACTGTGTTCAGGACTGGACCTGGATGTTGAAAGGGTGAGTCGAGTTGAATTAGCTACAATTGACAAATTCCTATGTACACTTAAACGAAAATGGCCGTGTTTTCTACAACCATGTTTTACCTCGTAAGCTTTGTGTACGTATACAAATATATCGGAAAACCATTAGTGACTCGTCCTTATACTGACCCGATAACGGTGTTGATATTTGTGTATTGTCAGAACCACGTTATATTGTTATTTTGTATTTGAGGTTACCTTGACAGATGACAAAAAGATGTTGCCAAGTCGGCTTGTAGGTATCTTTGGGAAGGGTTTACTTTGAAGAAGTTTTTATATTTGTCAATGTTTCCTTGTGGATGTCCAAAATAGCCGAATACCGGGCTGTCAATTACGCTGTGAATGTGATTGACGCGGTCTTGTCTAGGTGCGGCACGCCGGCGGGAAAATTATTTTCGTAGGAAGTCTACCCGTCAAAGCAAATTCTGTTTTCAAAAAGTTATTTTTATATTTTTAAATGCTCGAACGTTTCTATCGCGATTCAATAATAACTGCTAATTTGGTTGACATTTGCATTTCCGTAATTATTATTTTATAAAGTACATCCGGAGTTCATTATATTATTCAATAAATTGTTTAAAGGTTATCTTGTTCGAAAATTACGGGCAACTAATGTTTCCGAAACAAACTTCAATTTAGCCATTTAAAATGCTTAAATATAAGACAAAGTTCTTAATATCTTAAAAGCTAATAATTTGATGTACTCAATTATTGTCCAAACCCATATTTTAATATTAAAATTAATTTTGTGTAGACTTAACCCTAAGTGGATAAATCTAAGCCAACTGATAACTATTTACTTAGATAAAATATTGGATGTGTATATTATGAATTTATCAATTTAGGAATAAAGCACATATTGAACTAATATGCATTAAATGCATTATTATATTCAGAAGCAAAGTAATGAAAAACATAGAAATAATTAACACATAACATGTTCAAAATTTCTACAATGAACCTATAGAATATGCAATCATGTTGTTTTAATAGCACACAAAAAAAATGTTATATTTTATTACATGTCAAAAGACACAAGTACATACTATTGCCATCTATAGACTATAAAAATATTAAAACATTTTTATATTGAGTATAACTGCCTCACAAGTAGTATGATAAAAAATACTGATAAAGGTAATAAATCATTGACCTGATAAGGAATGCATTATTAGCTACTGTAATGTCAATTTATTCATTATTTAATGTGTACTTGTAATCTGTTTGTTTTAAAATATTGATTGCATAAAAATTTTGTGATTGAAAGTGAAAGAGTGCAAGATCTTTATTATTATGTATATTATTTTGTTGCTGTATTGCAAAACAATATTGTAGTTGTTATCTTGTACAGAAATTTATTTAAAACTAGTGGTCCGCCCCGGCTTCGCCCGTGGTACCTACATGTTTAAACTATCCTATCTCTCAAGTTGGATCGAACTGCACATGGTGTGCGAATTTTATTATAATCGGTTAAGTGGTTTAGGAGTCCATTGAGGACAAACATTGTGACACGTGATTTATATATGTATATTAAGATGAGTACAAAAATTGTGAGTGTATGTTAGTTTCTTTGATTTAAATTGAAGCTAGAATGATGCAGAGAAATTGGTTGGATTTGTCCCGCTCAAAGAAATGACGTTGTTTTGGTTTAATTACTTACATGTTGTTAGATTTTGTATGATTTCCTTGTATTTATAAGTGGTTGTAATAAGGAAAAAAATGGAACAAGGAGAAATGTTATAAAGATATAATTAAAATAAATGTCAGAATTACCGCATGAATAGCAAAAAATGTGTTTTACAATTTATTACATAGTGGTTTAAAAGTAATAATAAATTATTATAATATTTGTGTGGGTATGGTGTCATAAGATAGCAGAATAAAAATTTTAGTGCAGAATATTGGAAAGTATTGTCTGATTAATAAACTGTACCTACAACTTTTTATAACATTTTTGAGTTACAACAATTCCATTCTGATAGAATCTAAATCTATACTAATATTATAAAGCTGAAGAGTTTGTTTGTTTTTTTAAAGGTTTTTTTAAATCTCGGGAACTATTGGTCCGATTTGAAAAATTATTTCGGTGTTAGATAGCCCATTTATAGAGGAAGGCTCTCATAGCCTTAGCCTATCTATATAGGCTATATATCATTTCACTAAGACCAACAGGAGCGAAGCACTGCGTGTAAAACCGCGTAAAACCGCAGAGCACAGTTAGTAAGTGATATTAAAACACCAGAGATTGTTATGGGTTTGCACACAGCGGCTTTTAATTGAATTTTCTGATAAAAGATGATTAAAATCGCAAAGTAGTAAAAAGTTTTTCTCCCAAGAATATGACGTGGATATATGCAGTTGAGAATTCATTCTTTTGTGTCATCTAGTTATAATTGTATCAGAATTTTCCGCTTAGAATGTTTAATGTTTGAACACGCAATTCTTCCTATTAATATTATAAATGCGAAAGTTTGTGAGGATTAATGTTTGTTATTTTGTCACGAAAATACTATTTGACGGATTTGAATGAAACAGTAATATATGTTAAACATCATAATATTATCTAATAATAACAAAATACCTATTACCTACTTGATTTTGCCCGCGGATTCGTCGGTGTTGAAAACGCGCAACGCAAGTCGCAACTAGTAATTATATAATTGCCTTCTTTCGTGTGGTCTTATTCACATACACGTTGCACATAACCTAGAAGTTAGATCCAGAAAATTGTAATATTTTTAATCAACTTCAACAGAAGATATTGTGTTAGAATCTTGATTTATTCAGTTTTGTATTCAGTTTGATACCAAATTCTATTCGTTAATTGTGTTTATATATTTTACTTTATAAACACGAATCGTTTAAGCCATTGAGGTATTGTTAAAGCCATAACATAACGATCTATAAAATGTAACAGCATTTGTTTAAAACTCGCTAAAAGTTCGGTCAGAAAACCAAAAGGAGATCCCCAATCTATAACCAAGACGTTGAAGGTATCATACTCGGAAAATGTTTCGTCGCAAGTTGTAGTAACGCGAAAAGTTTCACTTAAATCGATTTTATTCGAACACAGCCAGGTAACATTTGTTCGATTATTAATCTGTGCGGTTTGGAATCGATTTTGAACGACTGTTTGAACGTAGTTTAATATTGTACCTGATGATTTACGGCCTACAGACGTAATCGACTTTAATTCTTTATGTTTGTACTTCGTGATCGATAAAAGTGGTATTCTCTATGGTTCAAGGGCGGGAAATAATTGTAAAACGTACTAGGCCATTTAGGCAATGCTATATGGATCATAAATTATGGATTTGTTATGCTACGTACATTATAAAACATGATTAATGTGTACGATGTTAGATCTGATAAAAAAAACTTGCTTTGTAATGCTATGCACAGCTAATAATAATAATATTAAGTCTATTTGTAGAGCCTATCAGATTATTTTTCAATTTAAAGATATTTTTTTTTCATTGATAAAAAAAAAATTAATCAGAACACGTTTTTAACGAAATAATATTTCTAAACGTGTTTCCGGTGTTAACAATAATTACTTACTACTCAAGATTAAATGTTTGTTATACGATACCTACCTATTTATGTCTACATAATAATTAGGTATTTTGTTTGTTAAGGCAATACCCGTTTTAAGCAATTAAAAATGTACAATGTAAGCAGGATGTGTGCCGTTACCAAAGATGTTAAGCGCATCGTAAAAAAGAAATGTATTTTTAATTTGGTCGAACCTAAAAGCGCGGTAAAATTATATTGCCACACTCGTGAATTCAAAAAGAGAATAAAGGCGCATACATACAAATCACGGGTAATTATTATTGGTATTGGCAACTCATTAAAAGTCAGACGGAACGGCCGTAGACAAGTTTTTTTTTCCTCAAGTCCCAATTGATTTACGATTATTCCACAAACATTTTACAACGGCTTTGTTTCCGAGAGCTTTGATCTTATTTTTATTTCTGTAGGGCGATAGCCTTTGAATTGAATTTTCATCTGAAATTATTTTATTACTCTCTTTATGGCGATTTATTTGTTTGAGATTTGTGTCACGGGCAATTTGTAAAAGACGGCTTATACAATACTTAAACAATGTAAAGAATATCTGAAGCGTTAAGGTAAAAAATTATTTTTATTTATTTAATAATTTCCCCAGGCGTATTACTTATATATATTCTTCGTAAATACATTTTGTTCCTAGTCAATATGTAACAGCGTTGAATCGGCATTTTAAAAGAATACATATTGTGATAGGTGGCTAATCCTAGTTAATATTTCATAATATGTCGCAATGAACACTTTAGATAGTTAATTATTTTGTCAACCCATGTTCAATAAGATCTTCTTATTAGTAGGGGAGGCCAAGAGGGGGATTTTGGGATTTACTCGAGCGCGTCAGATTACTGTAAGGGACGGTACCTTAGCTATTCATTAGTACCTCTAGTCAATATGA
>CAJQZN010015744.1:0-14648 GCA_907164685.1 Colias eurytheme | reverse complement strand
TTTCAAAAGAAAACTCGTCTCTATTTTAATATGATTAATGAGACTGGCCTATATTTTTATCGCATGCTCAAACCTAATAAGTTCTTCTACTTTTGCATAGCTAAAGTCGTCTACTACATAAATAACTCCCCTTTTCAATATGTCACAAGTTAAAAAAATGCACCCTGTAATATTATTTTATTTTTAAAATCCACCCTTTGCCTCTTTTGTGAAAATGTAGGTCATTTTTTATTCAGCCTTTGCGCCTAGAAATAACCTCGTCAAAGAATTCTATTTTACTACAAAATATAATTTGTTGTTACAATATTGTTATGAGTCTACAACGCTGTCATTATTTCGCTAAGCTGTTATTATCTGGGTCCTCAAAAATACATGAGTACTAGTTACTCGTCCCGGCTTTACTCGGTTGGACTTGAATTAAAACAAATATAACATAGCTTATAGTAATGAAGCGTTATAATAATGTAAGAATTTTAATTTTTAATTGGTAAAAACACACAAAAAGTATTTCATCTTTGTAATAATGTAGTATGTATAGGTGAAAAAATAAACAATAAATTTTAATAATAATAATTAGATTAATGTTCTAATGTATATGTAATATCTTAGATGACTTTGTGTGCTAAAAAAGAAAATTATAATGAAAAAATAGTTATTTACTTTCATGTATTTTACCTACAATCATCATCTACCAAAAACAAATCAGAGGCATCCATACTTATTGCGACCAAGAGGCAATTCATTACGAGAAACTGTTCCAAATTCAGCCAGAATTTACCAATATATGAGTAAAATGGAAATGTTTGTGAATTCCAAATGAAATTAGATTGCTCTCGTTTGCAATAACATTAGTTTGAATTTCAATTCAATTCAAATTTAACTATGTGAATTAAGTGTGGAATAAATATAGCTAGGACGTAGTCATAGATTTTTAATAGTTTACATAGTGAGTCTTCTTTCATCATTGAAATATCCAAACAATTCACTCCCTACCACCATATTTCCTGAGCAATACAATCTGGACCTCTTAAAAGCTAGGATGAATAGGTGCCTCCTAAGCAGACGTGCGTGGCTTGCCATCAGGTAGGATTGTGGTCAAACGTCTGTCTATCGATTATTTATATTTAAAAAAGTTAAATATCACAGATCAGATTAAAACTTAAGACAATCATCATTAATTTAGAAAATATTTTACGGCTTTTGGCTCATCTAAGTTTAACTATGCCTCGATTTAAGTACAATACAATATTTAACTAACTAAATATTTTACTAATATAATAAAATATTTAAAATGTCCTTGATGTTGTATAAGTTCTCGCACCTTTTATTAAATTAAACCCATATTTAAACTAACATTTGACATGCATTAATAAACTTATGCAAGAAAATATACAATAAAATATCCATACATGCAAAACTAGGGTGGGTTACAAGTAAAAACATTTATATAAATAAAGCAAGATCGTCTAGACTCAGTAAGTCATGCAAATATTGCTGAAAGCTCATGAAACCTGTATAAACAATATGCTTAGTAGTCACATACCTTCATATTTTATTTGTATTGTACAGCGCAATCTATACATATAAAACTCAAAGGTGACTGATATAGTGATCTATCAACGCACAGCCCAAACCACTGGACGTATCGGGCTGAAATTTGGCATGCAGGTAGATGTTAGGACGTATAGGCATCCGCTTAGAAAGGATTTCCCGAAATTCTTGCGGGAACGGGGAAAAACGGGGATGCACGTACAAAGTCGTGGGCGGAAGCTAGTGATATAATAAGTTAAAAGTGTAGATAGGTTACCAACATTCGATCTCCAAAAACGGCAAACATAGCACACGTTAAAACGTGGCTTCTTCGTGGAACTTCCGTAGCGCTTATAACCAATCTATTTATTATCATTGATACAGCGTATGAAAAACTATTAAGTCCATTTAGCATATAATGAAGCAGTGGTGGCTGTGGTGAGACCTCGAACTTTGAATCGATAATTCCGGGGTTCGAGACCAGGCGGGCTCGCAGGAAATAATTTGATTTTTCAATTTATCTGCGCATGTTGTAACATCACCACTGCTCGAACGGTGAAGGAAAACATCGTGAGGAAACCGACATGTCGAAGAACCAAAAGTTCGATGACATGTGTCATCCGCCAACCTGCACTTGGCCAGCGTGGTGGATTATTGTCTGGCCCTCATAGGAGGCCCGTGTGCCAGCAGTGGGAACGTATATGGGCTGATGATTATGATGATGATGAAGATAGATTTCCTTTGCTAATAATTATTTTATTAATCTATAGAGAAATTAAATTGAGAGTGTAGTTTTTTTTGCGTGCTAGTATTATTTTCTACCGCACAGTTTGCTATTTCCATGGAAGAATAAATAAGGAAAAAAAAAACTATAGTATCATATAAATAAGGGCCACTGTTATAACCCTATTTTACTTATACAAGGCTTTAAAATCCATGTCAAGCGTACGACGTTCATTTACTGAGAAACAAGAGTTTATAACATGGCTGCTGGTTCTCACTTGCCTTGTGACAAACTTGTACACAAATTGGCTAAACAATGTAACTGGAAGATGCCGAAACGCCTGTGGTTATTCATGTAACATTTTACAGAATTTGCATATATATTATGGTTATATATAGCTTGTACCTGTGGGCTGTGGCATTACTTGCTTTGTACCCACTCAGGTAAAAAGTATCCATGTGCTAATTCAGACAATAGTCTGCCTCTCCACCAAATTTCATACAGATCTGATGAGCTGTTTTATGTGAAGAAGAAAGTATTTCACAATTATTTATTAAAATGTTTTTTATGGAGCAGTTTCTCTGACAGAACACATGACCACTCTACAACTGCTCTAAATGGTCAAAAATGCTCAAAAATACGATTTTCAAACTTAAAACATATTCAGACTTTAACATCTATAAAATATATTATAACCGCCTGAATGTACGCGAAGTCAAAGCTTCATGTACACTGTAAACGAACAGACAACTTTACAAACCATCGATCGACATTCCGCCCGAAGCATACATGTTTAAATACCCTCCTTTATACATATTATGTAGATATGCATCAACAAACAAATTTCGGAATCCATTTATATTCATATTCGAGTATACGCTGATAGTTTGTAGGGCGTGGTTTAAGTGATGGCGATATTATGCTGTAAGAATATATTTTTCTTTTAGCTAATACCCTGAACCTACCCTTTTGTGACTGAAGTTCTAAAGAGGAAACAGGAAAACCAGAGACCGATCTACAATATGCCACATTGAATTTATATATTTATAATTTATCTATTAATTTTATTATTACACGTCATCGCGATTAAATTTATGTAATTATGGTTGGTAATTGTATAACTCGTATTATTATAATATCATCTATAGATTGCAGAGTTCTTAAAGATATTATGTTTCGTAACTACATAACATAAAACACAAGCAACCTTTTTTTTTTTCTTTTTTTTATAGTGGGGAAATCTTCCAAAAATACCCACGGCCCCCGGGGAAGGAGCCGTGGGTTATGTCGGATTCTTACCGACTAAAACCCCACTGTGTTCCGTCGAGCCGCTTTAATGATGGGGCCGCGGGTATTTGTTAGAATTCTTCCGCGACCAGCAACCTGGCACTACGCGATCCTAGTCTAAAGTCTCTCTACTCTAAAGTCTTTCTACTCTAATACCCTAGTTCTAATTTAAATGATATCGAAATTCCCAGAATTTTAACCGCGAAGTTGCAAGGTTATAAAGTCCACAATAATGAATGTACGCTTTTAATACTTCTAGCAATTGAGCCAAACGTAATTCATAAAGTGATTTGTTCGCGGAATAGCCATTCGATGGAGTATTTCCTATATATAGTGACCAAATTGCATTTTGCATAGCAATCGTCTGGCCGATTCAACGATAAGCGAAGTTCATTAAAAACAGATCAATTTCCCGCGCAAATAATCCATTTCGAATTATACTTATTGTTATTGTTTTATGATTTAATGGCCGTTTGTAGTGTGGGGGCTTTTTATTTGTACGCTCACGTTTTTAGTTGAAATTATTATACTTGGTATTACGGATTTAAAGTTAATTAACAAGGGTTTTAACACAATTACAGATTTTTTTTAATCTATATAATGTTATAAAGCTGAAGAATTTTTTTGTTTGTTATTTTGAACGCGCTTTGAATCAGGAACTACTGGTTTGACATAATATTATTTCGGTGTTAGATAGCCCATTTATCGAGGAAAGCTCATTTTTATATCATCATGCTAAGACCAACTGGAGTGGAGCCACGCGGATGAAACCGCGAGGTTCAGCTACTATCTGTATCATAATATCTACACGAAATAGTACCTATATACAATGATATTATATATAGTAACAACTACACACAATATGTTAATGTCTAATTGCACGCCTCATAAGCGAAGCGTTGAGGTGGGTACTACTGTCACTTCGCGCAAACATATTAAGAATAAACACTATTTTTAACGTTCATGATATTTTTGATGTCATTTTTGTTATTTAAACTAGTTAAAAAACAGTTTAAAAAAGTTCTGTCTTGGACGTCCGTGTGTCCAGGTATGTGCGGATCCTTTTTCTTGTTAACATGATAGCGACCGAAATACTTTACTAATCGAGTCTTTTTTTTTCTCTTACGCTTGAGTATGCTCAGGAATAGAACCCTTTCATTTTTCAGGGTCTGATTCGATGTGGTTTAATTGTTATTAAATAAACAAAAATAATAATTAATAATTTAATTTCTAGGTTGTTGAATATTTGCGGTGGAGATGAACAACTAGGAATACACAAGTTACCTTTTCCCTTAATTCAAGAAATACAAAATGATGTTATTATTATGAACCTGGTCCGCTTGTAAGAACACTTCCGATTTTTTCATGGAAAAAGTAGGTAAGTACCTACTTCAATGACAAAGAAAAAGGACGGCAAAGTAGCAAGGACGTCTTATATCATATTTAATAAATACGAATATTACCTATTATAATATTATAATAAGGAAGGATTTTATTTATTAATATGTCAATCTCAAAAACTACCTATTCTATCGATTCTAAAAATTATCTTAACTTAAAAAGCTAAATTTTTACCGAGTATTTACATTTACGAATTTAGAAGATCAAAAATCGTATATTTAACACAAACTTGAACTTTTTCGAATATATCTTGACAAAAAAAAAAACAAACGTTGAAAATAACAAAGCAAATTTGTTATCATTTAACGAATTTGTTTCAAATTAAAATCCTCAGTTTTCAGTCGTCAAGGCTATACTTAAATGAGACCTTAATAGAATCCTATTATCCTTATTGATTTCATATTGAACCTCACGCTAATAGGCAATAAATATATTTCCAAGTACATTATTATCACTTTCAAACATCGTGAAGCACCGCTTTGACATCGTTATGAATATAAAACAACGTAAACAACCTTGTTTGTATTACCGTTAACGTTCTGTAATATCGGTTTTATAACGTTTTAAACGTTATTATTATTAAATTAAAAGATTGAACAGTCTTAGATTTGAAAATTAAATTTTTAATCATTAAAGGACATTATTTGTTATATTACCAGGACCTCTGAAACATATGTCTGGCAAGCTACATTATCTAATTATTATAATTATTATAGGTGAGTTACGTAGGTATATGCGGAATTTAGATTAAAAGTGCGAAGCCGCGCGCTGCTGTTAGTAGATCCCAGTTTATTCTATAAAATTGTCTGTAAAATTAAATTAAACATAAAATTCCCCATCTACAGTTTTTTTCAAACATGTATGTAATGGTGATAATGTTCTCATTTAAGGAATGATAAAGGAAGATTTATGAATTATTTAAAAAATTATTTGCTCGTTTATTGCTCTATGAGTTTTTATTATCAAAAACCTAAATCCTCTAACTTTTTGTTTCTTTACCCCCAGTAACAATCAAATCGATAAATAAGGCATTCAATAAAAACACAAGAAACGGAACGTGCCTGAGTGTCATTTACCAGAGAAAAATAAAACAATATCTAAAGTCTATTTGAAAAGTATTTTAAAAGGTCATCATTATTCTAAATATAGTATAGTAATACTACCTATGTTCCTACATATTAAATAGTATATTAAATTTAAAAAGATGTCTTTCACGATACAGTGCGAAACTATGAGCTGTCTCGTAAACATAACTTTACATACATATCTTCCAACATGATATTTGATTGCAAAGTTTGAGTGTTTTATTTACTATGCAATATCTAAAGGATAAAGAATATTTTTAAGCCTTCCTACTGCTTTATTTTTGGCTTCCGCCCACGGTTCCTCTTATTTCACGATGTAGCGCGGAAGACGGGTTTTCTACCAAATTTTCATCATAAATTCAAGTTGCTATATTCATACAAATGTCTTGCTAAATAACTATTTAAACAAAGAAAAACTGCCGCTAAGTGTTAAAGATTGAGATCAAAAAATAATAAAGTTGTATAAATGGACATACGTTTAAATACTCGTATTTTCTTATATGTACACATTTGTTTAATATGAATGTGATTGTTTCGTAAACTTACAATAAAATCAAGAATTTTTCGAGTCCCCAAATAAATTATAAAAAGATACAAACAGTCTAAAAACCTGTCTCTAACATAATTAGAAAAACACAAAATAACTGAATATTTCAATAAAAAAAATATCTCTAGTTTGAAATATCTCTAGTTTTAAATATCTCTAGTTTTAAATATCTAGGTGACTAATTGGAGATTGGTAAGGTCAAGATTTTATCCGCATAATGAGTGTTTTAACAAAGAGAGAAATATTTTGGCGAGTGGATTCTGTTGGATGATAAATTGATAAATTAATAAAATCACACTGCGGTCTGCAAGTGAATCATTTTTTGAAATTACTTAAACTTTTCAACGAGATTCAATTAAAATTTTTGCTTGATTCGCGATGTTAAAATTTTGTTAGAATTGCATAATTATGTTTTATAGTATAAAGTTTGTCGTGTGCAGTTTTATTATTTAAAAAATAATTTACCTTATGAAAAGTTTACCATTATTGCATAGCTTCTATCGCGGGCCTTGAGCGCGGGGACCGAATCCATAAATTCCGTAACGAAAAACCTCACGCTCCCCACTCCGACGGGCACGGAGGTGTGGCTTGAAGGCATGCATGCAATAGCTTTACCGCGGCAGTCCTCGAGTACCACACGTCTTTTTTCATCTATATATTGTATATTTATAGAGTGCTAAATATTACAAAATCGAATTTATCTGATCATACATAAACCATGATGATATTCATAAACCATGAATCGTATTTCAGAATACCTAATTCTTAAATTCTAAAAAGTTACAATCAATTACTCAAAAGTTGTTCACATTTTTCTTCGCCAATATCGTTTAAATAAATTTATAAAGCATTTGAATGCTATAAAAGCTTAATACTAAATCTTTTAACTTTTAACACAATCTATAAGATATTTTAATAATACACTTTAACACTCTGCATGTAGTGGAAAAGGTCCATTACGTAATAAGCCAGGTCTACATTAACTAATGTATCCAGGTGTTAGGTCCTAAAATAGCTCTAACCCGATGTAAGGAGTTAATGAAAATCCTATCTAGACTTCTTATTGGGAAAATTCTAGATCTATTCAATTTTGGCTTTAAAATGGATTGAAAATGTTATTTTACATAATAAAATGTGATGCGATGGATGTTTTTGGAGATTGAACGATGAAAATGTTTTGTAGATTTTAGTGTAACATTTTAACTATAAAACTTATCTTTAAAATCCTGTATTATTCATCAAACTCATGACTTAGGACAGCGTTTTACAGAACAAGTATAAGTAATTTGGTTAAAAACAACCTTCCGGTTTGGAATAAACCAGTTTCAACATTTGTATAGGTAATCAATTATTATAAATTTCTCTTTATCTCTATTCTCTTTAAATATATATATATATATATATATATATAACTTTCAAGTAGTCTAAAATTACCCCTCCTTCCTCTCACGATTCGCATATAAAAATCTATACAAAAACAACCAGCTTGCAATATTTCCCGCAAATGTTAATTAGTTATAGCACTGAAAGCGAAACAATACTGTCTCAGAATAATGGTTCTGACTTGACCCGCTTTTTCACAATAAACCCTTCGCGATTCATCATTGCTGCCGCCATTAAGTGACGGTATTAATTACGCCATGACAGTTTTGTTAGTCGTGTTGACAATACTGATGTGTTAGGTTTAAAAAATAAGCAACAAGTTGCAATGGAAGTTAGTATTGATTGTTATTTAGTTAATTAGGTTTCCACGCAGTATGTGGTAATGTCAAAAACATTATGGCATTTATTCAATAGGTACTATAAATAGGAAAGCGTGTCACCGTTTTCCTTGGCAAAGCCACGTACACACTGACCGAGCTACTTCACGCAGCAATTGCTCAGCAAGGCAGCTCGCTCTGTGTGGACCGGCCTTTTATAGACTGTTTGAAATCGTAGGTTTTTAAGATGTCGTATTCAATTAGAAAAAAAAAATTACATATTTCTTTTAACTTGCTTGTAAATCAGTCTAATGTTATTGTTTTAAAAGGAAAATTTGTTGATTTGACAATAAACTCTTTATTAATATTTATTTAATAATAACAAAACCTAAATGAATAAATTTAATTTCGTTTTAACTACAATAATCAATAGAATGGCATATCAATTAAATATTCAAACTAGATAAAGTTTGAGATAGATCTACGGTACTTTTCTTAGATAACCTTCTTTTCGTCTTGAATAACCTAATGGCAAAGTATATATTATTCCTTGAGGAAAGTTTCTATCAAGAATAATTTGTTAATTATAATATTATAATAAATTTTCAAGTATTTGAAAAGACGATAAAATCTTATAAGCGCGCGCTAGAGCGGTTTTCTTTCAATATGGGTTCAATATTTCATTTTTTGACCCAAAAGCAGGTTAATATCCTATCCTATCCAGTGAGTCATTAAAGTTGTCATATTGTTATTTATCGTTCAAATTATTAATACACAATAATGTTTAAAACGTTATGTTGATTTAATTGTAACTAATTTCCGCTTTGCTTTATTTTATATCTATTTACATCAATTGGAAATTTATACGTATGAAAGTACTCTTGAACTTATATATAATATAATAATTAGTGATTAGCTACTTAGCCATGTAGTGCGCTCCTTTCATTAAAACTCTAACAACTATTAGTATAACAGATTATTATCGCACAAGTGGACACATTTGGATGTAATTTAAAGTATTTAATAGCTCTATGTATTGGAGTAGAATGCATTGAAAATAAAACTTGAAGGTGAAATCATCATCCTTTATAAAAACGTTGAATTATGCTAGTCAAACTTATACATAACAATACAAATAAGATTCCCTTTTTTTCATGTTTATGTACATTCAAATTTTTAAACAAAAACAAATACTCTTTATTGTAACTTACTATGAATTTAGCTATCAAAATTGTATATTATGCAATCATAGATCATTATTATATACTCTCTTAGTTTTTTATTAAAGTGACTTATCTCACTATCATTTTAAACATCTTATACAGTTCGATTCAATCTTAATGGCGGTTCGGAAGATAGCCACGAGTGCAGGTGCGCGCAGGTACAGTCAAGTTGACAATCCCGCTGATACCCAAAATGGCGTATTGCGCATCGGAACGTACGATGTTCCGAGCCGCCATTAAGTTTGAATCGTACTGTACCTTATTTTATCTAATTATAATCTTACCTGCAATCTTCCCAACAGGATGGGTAACCGGCGGCGCTGCAGTCGTCGCCGTGGCCGGCGGGTACACGGGGTCGCAGCATTCTCTCTCGGGGAACTCGCTCGCCCCAACACTACTAACCCCCAGCACGAGCACGCACAACCACACACACATCGTCACCCCTAACCCCCCATTATCCTCTTTAACCCCCACAGTTGCAAGGCCATAGCGCTCGCTCGTCATCTGTTATTACATCACAACGCAACCGCTGTATATTTATCTTAATTACATTATATATTTGCCGAAAAGATGTGTAAATACTCTCTGTTTAATTTGTGTATGAATCTGAAAATAACTGTCCATATAATTAATTACACGCCACTTTGTATTTGTTCATTGTATTAATATAAAGTTCACGCATCATAGATTATTTTATGCAATTGGAAGATAGTGCTCTTTTGTGACTTGGACGTTTATTTTGGAGTTGAATCTAAGTTAACATTATGGCCTCCTACATCTTATTACTTACTAATACTACGTAGATTTTAAATAATAATCAACAGTGTAGATTTTGTAGAGCCAATCATAAAAGTATAGTATAATAATGTTTATATTTTATCAAGTTTAACTAAGTCTAGTTAACTCATGAACCGTAGCCATATATCTGTATAATATTAATACTTTCAACTTTGTATCTTTTTAACGAAAATTGTGCGTACAGAGGACTATGAAATTATGCATTCTTAACATCTACATAGAAAAAGAGCACAGAATGCATTTTTTTATAATGCAAAGAACATTAATACTAAGAATATGTATATTCTTTCATTACATAGCCATAAATTTGAAATTATACTGTTTATAATTTAGTCAAATTACAACCACTTTGCGACCACTAATATATACACAATAACAATAATAATATAACATACAAAAACGTAATAAAAAAGACAAAACAATCAGACTAGTTGTATTAGAGCTAGTAAACGATCCGTGGGTTAAGCTACATTAGGCGCGGTCGGTTATTGGATGACCACTTTATGATGTTTCTGACCGCCATCAACTGAGGGCAAGGTAAGGTCAATAACAGCTACTTTAAAAATATGTTTTCGCGCAAAGGTTAAATAAAATAATCACTACATAGTATAAAAAAGTTGCTTTCTCAGTCCTTATGTCCCTATGTATATATGCTTAAGTCTTTAAAACTACGCAACGGATTTTGATGCGGTTTATTTAATAGATAGAGTGATTGAAGAGGAAGAAATATGTGTATAATTAATTAGATTTTAAATCTCCTTTGTAAAATAATATAATATAGTGTTATATTTATAATAATATGTATACTATGGATCCCTGCGCCACACTAGTAAGTAAATAAGTAAGTGTTATTAGTTTAGTGGTACTTGGTATTAGGAAAAAACAACCAGAGTCAAGTTTCCTTCGCATTATAAGAACAGGTACTTTATCGAAAATCCTCCGAATTGTCGAATCGTTTGTATGTTTTAATCTTAACTCCGGAGGCATTATGAATTCTTAATACGATATTAAACTTTTCGAGAAATCTCAGCGCATATTACTTTTCTTTTCAACTTTTATTTAAGAGAAATTTGATTAAGAGGCACACAATTATGAAGTTTTCTCATCAATTTTCGAATATGTAACCTTTTAAATACCTTTTCAATGATTTTGACCTTTTGTACATAATTTAAAAAAAAATGAGTTTCAATGTTGGTTAAGTACCTCTACGGTTTTACTTGAATAGTTATATTTATTAAACTATTTAGTAATTAGTAGCTTAGTTATTTTAACACCATTACTTAAAACATATTCTTATATAGATAATGACGAAAATTTACTTACAATATCATAAAACAGCGTTTTGAGAATTATTTTGTTTCAAAAAATAACTACGAGTATATAATATTATTATTAAATCACATCTTTAGTCAAATTTTAACCGATATTAATTAAATCTCATTTAAATCTACTTAATTATTATTAAAGAAAGCAAAGATTTTTATTCGAAACACGAGACAAGATTACTCTCTGTATGAAGTAAAAGAGTCGATCGATTATCGAAATGACTTCCACGGCCGAATTGCCAAGGCCAAAGGTTCTATATTATACATGTACAACGTACAGACAAAACTGTATATAATGTATGTGATTTGAATTGTACTTTATTGTTAAGCTTGCTTGGTAATCTACGAGATATGTGTTCAGTTATTCATAATTTAATATCATCTTAACAGGGATATTATTTTGCGAATAATGATTAATATATTTTTTAAGTAAAATAGTGGTGTTTTTTGCCTTTTTCATAAGTCGATTTTTTATCTTTAAAATGACAAGAAATATAAAGCATAGAAACAGATACAAATAACAATATTGGCTGAATAAAAATACAGAATATTTTTAGCTTTATGTACGACAGCGATGTGAATAAATAAACATTCATAGAAGAGAATGTCAGTGCATAGAAACAGTTGGAAGACACGATCATTCGCAATGTTTTACTTTTTGTGTAAAGTAGAAAATCGTACATAAGTTATATTATTATTTTAATATACATATTTATAAAGCAACATAAGATATGTAATGGTTTGAATAAGAAAATATATTAAATAATATTTACGTTTAGAAATAATTTAACTTACTTAATAATTGCGATTGCATTTTCCATTGTTATATTAATTATATTAACTATGTACTTATTTATTTAAGAAAATTATCAAATAATACTCGTGCAAGTAAAGTAAACACCATTTATAAAATAATTACTTATAAATACAGTAACTAAAACCTATCGGAATTAGTTACGAAATACTTCACAGCCTCGAGTTCTACGCTGTAGTACTACAACGTAGCACACGCGCTACGCCGTAGGCGTATCTACGTAACATCGTAACGCTAAACTTTGTAGTCTTATAACATTTATTAATTCTATAGATTACTAGTTTTCCGCCCGCGGCTTCGCCCGCTTTGTCTAAAACCTAATAAATTATATACCTTCCTCGAGAACCCTTCTATCTATTAAAAAAATCATCAGCTTCCGTACTTCGTAGTTTTAAAGATTTAAGCATACAAAGGGACATAGCGACAGACAAAGCGACTTTGTTTTATACTATGTAGTGATAAGTTCTTTTCGCCTCTAATTAAATATGAAAATAAAACCGTGTCAGAAAGCCGAAACAGTATCAGCAAAAGCCAAGGTATTTGTTTTTTCGTTCAACACTGTTCTGAAGTGTGTTCTTTGACCGATCGAGGAGTAGTTGTGGAGGACAGGGCATGAAAAGTTCAGCCTAGGTTGTCTTATTAAGGGCAAGTCAAGCTATTGATTATTTACGTAAAGAATTTCGTATAGGCTTGATGCAAGAATATTTCCTTGAAATATACAAAATATTGTTTGAGTATTTATTTGAAAATGCTTTGGTATAAAGTCAATTACTTTTTTACTATTCCTTTTATTAATTAACCAATTAATACACATAAGTTACGAATTTTAAATACTTAAACAAATCCAATGTCAATGGAATTTTAAATATTAACATTAAAAAATCAATTTTCATACATTTCACACGCGACAAAATAAATAAGAATGCAATACAAACATACACTACATATTGTTACGTATGAAACCTATAAAAAAGATGAAAAACGCGCTTCCCGCCATTTGCAAATTGTATGATTCGCGCGCTTTTCACACTAAAACTAGACGGACTCTACTTTTAAATATAAGTATTCTCATCTCATTTTAATGCGAATTTGAACCTTTTTACTATATTTTATATTCTATTATTCAATAATCCCTTCTATATTAATTTAAATACAAAAGAAATAATTAATTAGTAAGTGCTAAATTTCTGACACACACATGACGAACATCTACACATATCATGACACATTCAATATTAAAAAATGATACTGTATTAACTAATCCAATTGGATTTAAATGCCCACAAAATTTTAATTTAGAACCTTCTAAAGCAGTGTTAGCTTCGTCATGTTACATAATATTGAGCCAGCGCTTATCGACAAGCACACGTCGCAATTTATTATCTAACATTTTTTGTGTTATTTAACTCAATTTACGTGAATCAGAAGTTTTAAATTAAACGTGTTCAATCTTTGTAACTAGGTCATACGTATACTCCAGATGAATCTTGCGTTCAATAAAACCAAGACGTCCAAGTCACAACGTTACAAGCACAGCACAATCCAACCACTAAGTAAGCATTATTTGCAAAGAAATTACGTTTTAAAAAAAATCGAAAAGGTATGCGTGTTCCATAACGCGCTGTGCGTGCTCACACCACGACAGCCGCGATTCTACTAACGTAGTAGACCTGAAAAAGCTATCTGCTCACGCCACCCCTCACCCCCGCCAACCCCTTTAAGCCCTCAACCGTGGCTACTATACGACCTCTAGAAAGCAGCAAGTCCTAACACTCTACAATAGAATTGTGAACTCTATCTCTGTTACTGTTGAGTTCAATTTTACCTGTTAATCAGACTGATTTTCTAACAGTAATGTGTGCCGGAAAAGCGAATGCACCCCACAGTCTCACAAGTCACAGCTACGTGAGAGCTATCGTACATTTTTCAACTCTATTGCTTCAATTTAAAGTTTTAATTAAATCAAGCTCATCTGGATAGGTGAGTAAAAATTGTGAATGTGTGCGTAGAACACGAATGTCCGAATTCGATTTGGTAATAATTGTAACAATGGGCTTTATCCCGACATTTATAAAGTTTATATTCGTGTAGCAAGGAGAACTTTTTAGAATATACTGTTTGCTTTCCACAGTTCATATTAGCTTGTCCAAACTTTAAATTAGGCAACGACGTTTTGAACTGTATTTCCATGGTGATAGAGTTTATTTTAAGAAT
>CAJQZN010015730.1:0-10295 GCA_907164685.1 Colias eurytheme | reverse complement strand
TTTCTTTTTGTCATTGCGTAATAAGACCCCTGTAGAACCGCCATTCTGTTACAAATGACCCGAAATTTTGTGTCAGTATCTCCCGGCCTATGTGTAGCTTTTATTTTGCAATTGTTTATAAATACAGGGTGATGTGTGTAGTACGAATATCTAAAAATCTATGAAGAATTTTGTGATACAGTAAATGAAAGAATTTGATTTTGAATAAGAAAACGTCCGTTATTTAAATCATTATCAAAATAACCATCCGTGTGTTGGGAGTGAGCGTACACGTGTTATTTGTATTGTTTTTATGACCTGAAATTTAATTATTATTTGATAATTGAATGATTATTAATTCTTTTATCCAATTGATTATTATTAGAATAAATAATTAAGTTCATCAATTGATTTACTTTTAAATTATAATTTTACAGGTAAATTATGAGAGCTTTCATAATTATATTTGCATATATTTATCTACAACGTACCATTTTACAATTCAAGTCTAAAATGAAACTAGAGTCGCATTTATTTTTGAACATACTGTAAGTGAAATTGCATAAGTGTGAGTACTGTGAACATGCCAGCTTTCCTTAATTGACCTGTACGCATAATTAGAGACTAAAATCTGTTTATTCAGAATTAATGATAAACACATGCGTCGTCTTGCTTTGCATTAGGTATTTAATGATTTTTTTCCTCGTCGGTCCAATCAGTATTTTTCTATTTACAACATCCTAATCTCTATTTTTCAGATATACGACTATCACGTTAGTGTCATGTATTCAAATAAAGGGAAAAGTTTCATTTTTTACTATTTATTTTTACAGAGTTCCTAAAAAATCGTAACTATGTTAAAATTACGTTAAGTTAAATTTATTGGTAAACGAAATCAAAAATAGGTTGTTAACACTTTTCCAAAACATTGTGGTGTGTAAAATATGAACGAAATACTCCTTTACTGAAAACCAGTAGCATTTTATTTAAGTCTCATTCTTAACTCTTCCAAGCTTTTTGACATTCATATTTTCCATTTATCCTAATATAACGAGTATCTTAGTGCCGCTGTATTTCGTGAGTATACGCGCTATTTGTTCGCAACATAAAACTTTCTGGGAAACTTCTCTTGATAGATGACTGGGATTTTCTTACACATTTCGCAATATTTCCAAGTAAAACAGCAATTTGTATACAAAAGTGTACGAGCTTGTATCATAATTATTAGCGTTTCGATATCTTGTGGCCGGAATAGGGATTTGGTAAAGTATAACAGAGTATGGGGTTACAACATAATCCCACTAAAATAACAATGCACTATAATAAAGTATATTGTTCTTATTCTTAGTACAAATCTGATAAGTAAAGTAATGCCAATACTTATAGATAAAAATTCATTATATACGACTATTAGTGGTCTGCGTCTTGCCCTCGACTGAAGAGACTTGATAAATGATATTAATTTTAACCGTATAGTAAAGGTCTATTTACATACTTAAATGGATTGAAATAGACTAGAAAAAAAGAAATAAAAATCTGAACGAATATCCTGATTACATAGTAGGTAGCTTTGTTGAAAACTTTACAAATTATATACCTTCCTCTTGAATTATTATATCTATTGAAAAAAAATGCTTCGAGTTCCGTAATGTAGTTTTAAAAGATTTAAGCATACATAGGGACGGACAGACAGCGACAGCGACTTTGTTTTATACTATGTACCTAGTGATAATAGGTTTTTCGATGAAATCCTTATACTGATGTATCTATTCTCATTCTTTGTCTTCATCCATTCAGTCTTTGGCATAAAACTTCTCCAATTTCCGTGAGCTTTGTAAGTTGTTTATTTGGATTCTTTAGCCAGTTGTAATTTCGTGTAATTCGTCTTCTGTAGGTATTTGTTTAATCTCATCCTATTATTAGGGTCTGATATATGTTGTGTTGTATGTTAGACCCTCGTATATTAATACTTTTTTTCATACAAGAAGTAGAAGTAAAGAAGCATTTAATTTATGTTACGTATTTTTTTTAGATTGATTCCTTGCCACACATTAAAATAAAAGTTTATTTAACGTATAATACCTACCGCTTTTCTTCTTATCCCATACTATTTTGGGATTCATTAGTTTTATACTATGATTGCTTCTTTAGGAAGTGCATTTTCTCGCATTTGAGCTGCAATTCATACTAATAATATACGAAACTGACAATTTTATGGTATGATTTTTGAAGCCGGGGAAAGTTAGGAAGCTAGAGACTAATATAGGCTACATTATATTGTGATCAAATATATCATTACCATGGGAATATTTTATGATCATACGAGCCAAGCTTCTAGCAGCAAGCTAGTTAATGATATTAAAAATACAAAGCTTTTGTGTGAATAGCTATAGCACGTAAATAATGTTTATCTAAGTTGTAGGTCAGCTCATTGTTGTAAAGGACGAGTATTGGCCTGGATTGGATAGCTCTTTCGTACTCGTAAATATCGGCTTGTCAACGACCTGGGTTCGGGCCAAAGGAATAGCACGATTAAAGAAATATACGCGTTTCTTACTCTCGGAAGAAATTGGACGATTGTATGGATCTTGTGTAAGACGTTATTTAGTTGTTGGAGCGTTGTTTTTGTGCAAGAAATGTTTTGACTTTTGAGTAGATTTTTGAATTGGTTGTTAATGCATTTTTGGGTAAGTTTTATGCCTTTCTGATAAGTAGGTATTGTAATTTTAAATGTTGTAAAGTTTTAAATGTTGTAAAGGTTTGTATTATACAAAAGCATTTAATTTTGTTACAAGTAATTTAATAGGGTAGGTAACAGCGTTGTTAGTTTTTTGGCTTTGTACAAACTTAATTTGAATAGTGAAAGAGCACTTGAGTTTTTGTCTTACCTTTAAAAGCTGTACTTTTCATACTCTATCGGAATTGTGTTATAATGTAATGGTGGCCGGATCTAAAGAAAAAAGAAATCTAGTAAAATAAATGTGTTGTAACTTTTATTTCAATTACTTAATTTACATTCAAGATTATCATAATTTCAATAAAATGAATTCGATGTCAATAGGTCACCAAAAAAATAAATGCGCTATTTCTCTTCTTTTATCTTAGAAAGAAATGTATAGTCACATTCACAATCCTATACAAGTTGCAACTAAAAGCCAGCAAGTCGCTTTAAATAAAATACGAACGAGCGCCAAGAATATAATGCTCGAAAGAAAATCGCGAACCGCGTTTCCAAGCAATTTAAACCGTTAGTTAGAGCATCCTTTGATCCAAGACTGACATACATCATCTGCATATTCAGGATTTAGCCTGCGCTCATTTTACTTGTAAAACCCTTGCTTGTTCGCTTTTGAAGTACGTAGGTTCCGTATTAGGTATTTTGGAGGAGCAATTTGGCAATGATCGTGACAGTTAATAGAAGTGAAATGACTGGTTGATACCAGGGAAATACCTTATCAGTTATCACTATCATCACTACATACCTAGTATAAAACAAAATCGCTTTCTCTGTCCCTATATCCCTATGTATGCTTAACCCTCCGTGAACCACGTGGATAAAAGTTACGTCCTGCACTACGTGGGGTTTCCTGGACCCAATAATCTTTCCACGTTTTTATAGCTAGTATTTATTGTAAATTTGTAATGTGTATATTATTATTATCCCTTGACTATAAGAGGTTAAAAATAAATTAAATTTATCAAATATTATAAACATTTATTATATCTTTAGGCTATGTAACAGAAATAGTACTTTTTACCAACTAAAATAAGACTATGTTCGGTTCGGTAAGACTTTAAGAAAAAAAAAATACGTGTGGCACTCGGGGACTGCCACGGTAAAGATATTGCATGCTATGCCTTCAAACCACACCTCCGTGCCCGTCGGAGTGGGGAGCGTGAGGTTTTTCGTTACGGAATTTCTGGATTCGGTCCCCGCGCTCAAAGTCCGCGATAGAAGCTATGCAATAGCTTAAAAATTAATATCCTGTACATCCTCTTCACTTTCACTTTCAGACTGAATGCTCAAGTGATCCGAGTCATCTTCACTTCCAGGTAGAAACAGCTCATCCGTATCGCTATCATTTTCTTCCATAAGTGCGGATATTATTGCATTTTCATTGATGTGATGAGCCATGATGAGCCCTAGAAACAATTTCAGATAATTTTAAATAATAAAAAAACAAACTAAATAAATATTTATATAAAAATAGTCGTATTTTATCACACCATACTGCTCACCTTTTAGTGGACGTCCCGAACTACGTGGGGTTTCTGACACCCAGCTGCACTTTGACGGCGTCCGTTTACCGCGTCTGCGACGCTATTACTAAACCAATGTCGCTAAGAGGTCTGGCAAGGTCGCAACTCCAGCTACACGAGGTTTCAAGACTTTCGCACAATGTTTGGAAAAGATACAAAGATTTTTTGTATGGCTGGGGTGTATTAAACCCCACATGGTGCACGGAGGGTTAAATCTTTAAAAATACGCAACGGATTTGATGAGATTTTTTTATAATATATAGAGTGGTTCTCTAGGTAGGTTTTAGTACATAATTTATTAGGTTTTAGACAAAGCAGGTAAAGCCGCAGGCGGAAAGCAAGTTAGAGATAGGTATATCGAATGTATGAACAAACAAAGGCTACTTATAATTAAAGATAATATTGCATATGAACGGCTACATATCGTGTTATGTTGCCGATTCTATGTAAACAAGTTTCAGATAACAACAATCGCGTTACTAACTAAATATGTAATTAGTAAGTGTGTACATGGCAGGTTTTTTTAACCAAAACGCAATGGAGTGATGTATAACAATTTTGTGATATTAAATTCTTACATGATACGGTTCCTTTTGGACAAAGCAGGATCACGGACAGGAAGATATTACATTTTTCTCTGGAAGATTATCTTTTCATAAACGAATTTTAATATGATTTGTGTATTCGGTAGAATGTATGCTATAGGTACACGTTTAATTTTCCAAAAATTTAATCGTGTTTAATATCATATTGGTTGCTTTGTGTCCGATTCCGATTGGTAATTTATATTTTTAACATAAACTTTGTGCATATACTATGGGACTGACATAGTCATTGCTGACTCAAAATCCCTAAATTAAATTAGAAAATAAAATTTTTTTAATCAACGTTTTCGTCAAAAGTACTTGCTACTTTCCAAACACTGCTAATTATTATTATTTATTAGTATGATTCGAATATAACTCTGTTTATACTAACTTGAATATCTTATTCAATATCAATCAATAAAATGCCTACTCTCCTACTTCTCAGTTCTTTGCTTTTTGGTTGTCTGAAAGAAATCGCTCATGAGCGATAAGACGGCCTACTGTACCTTAACCTCTTGTGCTGATTTTTATTGTCTTTCTGTCAACTTCATCTGTGTGAAAATACAGTGTTTTTATTTATTTTATTTAAACTTGATTATATAAAAGCTAATTAAGCCGCCGTATACAGAATTTAATATCGTTATACTAAGACGATATTACCGAGACAATTAAGACAATGTTGTTAAAATTAACTAAAAATAAAACTCGTAGACTACGCAAGCCAAGAAGCCTTATTATTATAATATGACGTCTTCTGTATAATATGACTTACCTAAAGGTTAAGCCTCTATGATAAAGAAGGTATATACATTATCCGTGCGTATATTTTGGTAAATCAAGATTTTATGTTTTCGTATCGAAATGCTAATTTTTTATTATTACTTTTTATTCATTTGGTGAAGACGTATCTTTTGGAGTAAATGCGTCTTAATAAAATCCCTCAGTCCCCGGAATCACAGACACAATAGAAAATCTATTGTGTCGCGGCCCGATCGGGCCGCTCGGTGGTAATAATATTTCAAAATGTGTTAAAACTTTTTAATAAATTAAAATAGTAGGTTACATACATAATATGATTCACATAATCGTCTCTTTTCTTTTTCGTTGTTTGTAATCAAAAGGACATGGTTTTATAAGGGCCAATAAATTTTTATAAATTTTAGGCTCTAAATGGTATGCTTGGTATAGTAATGCACAAAATATTCGCGTTTTTAGCCTAAAATACATTCGAAATCTACTTTCTTGAAGTCGGTTAAAAGAAAACTCAAGGAAAACTCCTATTAAGTGTTCGCAAGTGCTCGAACGCTGTCAACAGACGACATGCACGTCGGAATATGGCAAAGCAACGTCTGGAATGTTCCACGGTTTGTTGGAAATAAATATTCTGTATTTCACTTGTAAATAGGAAATTGCTTGCCGTCGCTTATGATTGAAGCCTTCAATTCAATAACGATGTATTTATGTACATTTATTTATTGAAGTTTCTTTGTGTAATTGAGATGGATGTTTGTTTTAAATATTTATCAATTTGAAACTTCTTGCTTAGGTACTTTGTTAAATGTTACGTGTGTATTATGTATTCGATTTAGTTAATATTTGCTTGAATGACGTAATTGAAAAATGAAGTCGCTTTTATAAGCAATTGTTTGGATGAAATAAAATGAACCAATTATTTATACAATGGTGAAAGTATGTATATAAAATATATTGAATCTGAGAAATTATTGATGCATGTACATTTAAAGGAAATCTGGCAAATGTCCAGTCGAATTATGCGGATGGTGATCAATTTATCGTATATGACTGCAGTTCAATAGTTTTTATACAGACGCAATTTTCACAAGTTTAATTAAAATGCAACTTACAATACCTATGCCCAAAGATAGTATTCGATAGTATAACTACGCATTTAATTGGAAATCATACCTTGTTAATCTTAAATTTTGCAGCGTATCAAATATTCAGGTGTTAATAGAATTGCTCATTTCACGGCTATTAAAACCTTAGGTGGTAAGCAATATTCAATTAGTAAATACGTTATTGAATTGATCTATTAAATCGATATGTCGATAGATTTCTCCCTCAATGATAATAAATGAGATTTGAAGAGGTAAATAACCTTTTTTCGAAAACAAAGTAATTTATCTATCGATGACATTTCTACTGAGAAAAACCATCGTTAATTACCTCATACGTATACCCTAGTTGCTCAAGGTGAGAAATCCGGGAAAATTCTCACCTTCTTTATCCCCACACTATTTCCCCATAGATATAAATATTTTCTTTAAGTCAATAATTGATGATAGAAAAAAGTACCTATTTATAAATATATCACACTCTTTGACACTCGTCTAAGACAAAACATGGATTGCCATGTTTTGTCTTAGTTAATTTATGACAGTTACCCATAATTGCAGCAAAAGCAAGACAAATTGTAAACGCCAGCATTTCTCAGTGTCACATATCGTATAATCCGCTTACATATAGCAACACTATCCCATAAATGATCTGTACACAGCTGTTCCGGGAAGCTGTGTCTCCAGTAATATGAAATAAATGTACGATAGAATTAATACTTTTTAATCAATGAATCTATTTATTATTTCGTAGAGAGATCAGTAATTTTATTGTGGAAGGTAGAGTGCATTTTAAATTTTCTATAATCAATCATACTCACCTCTCAAAATGATTGTGAAAATTTAAAAAAGTATAATTAATTGATTCCGTTGATTTGCAAGTACACATACCTAAACAGACACAAACTCTGCACATACATATAATATCACAATTTTTTTTATAAAAGTGTGTGTATCTTTTCAATTTTGAATAATGCAATAGATATAGTGAAATACAAACAGTATGGTTAAATTGTCGCCAAATTCGCTTCACAAAATGAAACTAAATTTATCGTTGTTTACAAATCAACAAATATGATTGTTTGATCCGTAAATTGGATATACTGAACACAAAATAAATATTGAACGCATTATAACATTTGTAGTATTTATACCGTATTATAGCGGGATAATATTTGGGCACTTTGGCAAATTACCTGTATCAATTATCACTTGGGAATAGATTGAAATTATAGCCTTATAGGTTTAACTAGATTTCCGCCCGCGGCTTCGCCCGCGTTTTCAAAGGAAAACCCGCATAGTTCCCGTTCCCGTGGGATTTCCGGAATAAAACCTATCCTATGTGTTAATCCAAGTTACCCTCTATATGTGTGCTAAATTTCATTGTAATCGGTTCAGTAATTTTTACGTGAAAGAGTAACAAAAAACCATACATCCATACATCCATACTTACAAACTTTCGCCTTTATAATAGTATTAAGAAAGATATGAATAGGTAAAATTTATAGGTTTTTTTAGGAAACGTAACAGCGAAATAAAAATGGAGCTAGTGATAAAAATTAAACGTTTGCTGAAAATTTACGAGGGGTCACGTGACGGCGAGCAGCTGGTTTTAATGTACTTCATTTTATATTATTATGTTTTATTTTAATTCGAAAAATATGTAATTGCGTCTAGGTATAAGCGTCGTCATTAGTTTTGCTTTTGACAGTTCCCAAATAATTTTGTCTGCTGCTTCAGTGAAAAACTTAGCGTCATCAGAATTTTCTCATTTCTTTCGTATTTGTAAGTCTGTCTTTAGGCAAATATATTGCTTATGAATTGAATTTTCTTATGAAAATAAGTTATGTTTTGACTTTAAAACAGCGGAAGTGATTTAAATATGTAGGATTCGTCTCCGCTGGAATAAGAATACTAAAACTGATAAATTTGTGAGAAAAAAATAACTACCCGGGCGGAGCCGGGGCGAACAGCTAGTACCTTATAAGTAAGTTTAATCAAATTGTATGAGTATCAATGATTACTCAACTTGCGTGCTTGGTAGCTCTTAAATCTTGTTATTCTAAATACTTGATGTGATCATCGCGAATTGATAATGCGCTTATGAATATAATGTTGCTATGTCAAGGTTACTTTCACGAAGGATATTTTATTTTTATTTATTATACTAACTTTCCGGCCGCGGCTTCGCCCGCTTTGTCTAAAACCTAATAGATTATATGTATATCTACTAAAACCTTCCTCTTGAAAGACTCCTTCTTTCAAAAAACGCATCAAAATCCGATCTGTAGTTTTAAAGATTTAAGCATACATAGGGACAGAGAAAGCGACTTTATTTTATACCTACTATGTAGTAAAGAGAAAAGTACGACAAAATAAATATTGAAATAATTCAATAAACAGTTGACATTTTTATTAAGGAAGGTCTATAAAGATGCGGATTACAGGCACATGGATCAAAAGATAGTCTTCAAGTCTTCGTTCGACTAGTAAATTTCATAAGAAGCTGAGAAAGAAAAACATAATTCTTCACGCAAGAAATTCTGAAGTACTGCTGGAAAATATACGGCGCTTACACCAGATCGTTGGTGCTATAACGAGTGTTACATAATATATTCATTTATTAGAGTAATATAACCACATGCATTAAACAATTTAACGGTACAGAGATCACTCAAAGCCCCTGTCGGAAGGTAAAATGTATATTTGAAATACCCGCATACAGTCGATCAACAAATGTGTTCATAATTCAAGAGTGTTTGATGTCGCAATAACTCATTCACTTTATATGTTTGCTAAGTGGGTTCAGTTCTATAAATGTGTTGTTTGCTTGTTAACTACGGGTACCTAGAACGGTTTAAGTGGACGTGAATGTTAAATAAAGAATTTCTCGTATTGAGCGCATGGTTTTTTAATAAGCATAATGATTAGTTTCTTTTATGCGTTGTATTGATTACCAAACTGTACAATACTCAACATACATAATACATACATACTTATATATAATACATTGGTATTTAACTTACCTACTAGTTAAGTCCGTTTCCAAATAGGGGCTCAACTGCTCAGGCGTTGATGGATTTGAAATACTAAAATTTTAATTCTTTATAAATATTTATAATTATTCTTGTTGACTTTTTGGTATTTAATTTTTATTTCTTTGTTTTCAGGTGAGCATCTTGAAAGTATCAAAGCGTGAGTAAAATTAGTAATAAATTATAACCGTTGAGGAAGAATTGATGTCAGTTTGGATCTTTATTGAAAAAAAAATACCAAATAGAAACATTTCGTTGAAAACTTAACAAACTGTTCCATTTTTATAACGATAAAGGTAGGGTAGGGCGGGGCTAGTTGAGCATAGGGGCAAGTTGAGCAATCGAAATATCTCGCAAACTATTCACCATACGTATAGGCATCGTATGGCGGAAAGAAGGAGTCGCGGGAGGGGTAATCACCACGCGATCACTAGAGGCGGCTGGACGAACGAGTGAAGCGCCCGTACGTTTTGTTTATTTTGTGCCCAAAAAGTAAAAACGTCGTTTATTGCAAGTTTTCGTCTATATTAGTCAATTGTTGTCTGTTTTCAATCAGGTAAGTGTTAATCTTCCAGATA
>CAJQZN010015703.1:0-15155 GCA_907164685.1 Colias eurytheme | reverse complement strand
ATTAAATAAACAAAAATAATAATTAATAAATATTTATTTAAAAAAAATGTGAGCCGTCATGGGACGCCTGGCAGATGTGAAACATCGTTCGGTTTACAAGTGAGCCTATAGATGTGTATAGCGTGGCGACCCGTCGCCATGGCAAGCGTCGCCACGTCAACAATTCGGTTTACAAGTGAGCCTATAGATGTTTCACATCAAAAAAATTATGAGGCGTGCACTTTTGGATTTTCCAAATTATTTTAATATCTTATATGTAATTAGTACATGAGTTACATTAATTTTTTAAACCAAACTAAAAATGCTGTAAAGAAACTGTTAATAAAACAATTGATTCAGAATAATTTAATATTTTCTATAGAAGCAATATCGTTAATTGATTACTATTTGCTAATAAAATAATAATAGATCATATTAATAGATCACAAGAAATAAATAAATATTAAGTACATTATTAATTTGATTTGTAGTAACCAGATGTTGAATACCGATGATATTATGTAGATAAATTAAATATCAAATAACCGAATAAAAAAAATATAAAAAAATCTTAAAATCAATCAGCCAAAAACACGAAAATTGAACTTACCTCCGTTTCCCTGAGGGCTCAGTGGCGATCCGGCTTAACCGAAGCCAAAAAGTGTACAGTCACGCTTCGAACCCGCCTCCCCCCTCCCCCACCCCGCTAACTTCATAAGACTATGAATTTAAATACGTTAGTCGATGTCAAAGGGTCGTGTTGCATCCGTGGTGAGATTAAGATGTTGCTTTTTTATTTTTTAATGCTTAGTTTAAAAAAAACCTTTTGAAGTAAAAAGTTTTTTTTTCAAAAAACTTCTTTAGGCGCGTTGAGAGTAAAATTTCAAGGTCACATCATGGCAATACCGTCACGTCATGGAGTAAGGCGACGATTTTGATATCTTTGAATCTTGCCATGAAGTTTCACTTCTGACACGACGTGTGCTCGGCACACACGCTCTTTTTGTTGAAAATATCTGACTGTTAAATCATAATCTTACAGTTTAATAAAATTATTCTTGTCATACCTACATGTCATTTCAATATACGAAATAGGTAACTAGAAAAAAATATAATAAAAGTGTCAATTTAAGAGTGTATTTAAATCTGTTATTTATCGTATCTCACTCACAAAATTTCAAATGACAAATGTCTCATTTGAAATTTTGTGAGTGAGAGAGATACTTACTTCGGAAATTAGAGTTGTTTGCTGAAAACACTGTTTAAGTTCTTTTCTCTTCTTTTCACATCATATCTGGATAAAAAAATAAGATACTACACAACCAACCTTATATTTATAAATTTAAATACTACACAACTTCAACATATTAAAACTAGAAAATAAATAAAAAGCGCCATTTTAGCGGCCAAAACGAACTTTGCTTATCAACGGATTGCGACAGTATAAAAATATTCGGACCACGCCGCGTCGACCATTGCTTGTTAACTCCGTTTTATTGCTAATTCATGACCTATTAGATAGATAAAATAATGATTAGATAGGCAATAGGTATATATTTGAATTTTTATATTTGAAAGGAGAATGGGCATTTTACTATGGAAGTTGGGCCTGAACCCTTGAGTTGGACCAATACACATGAGATATTGTTTTTATAATAGATCATAACACATACTTAACGGGAAAAATATATATAAAAAAATAATCAACCGGGTTTTTGTACAGTCACATCAAGTTTTATTTCTTTGTGTATAATATTTTTTGCAATACATAACTGTTATAAGACAATGACAATATCTTTATGTTACTCCAATTCACTTACACTTACAAATACGTACTAATCTTAAGCCTTCTAATAACCGAAATACACTAATATTATGTTTTGTAACAGGTACCTATACCGTGTTTATTATAATTCAACGTAGTTAGACGTTTTTTGTGGTTAAAGTCAGTCACTTCAGTGACATTTAGATTTATATTTACTTCACTCGAATTATTAAAAACACCGTTATTGTGCGCAAAATAATAGCCAAATAAATAAAACTTTTTGCCTTGACGGTACAAGAACCCGGTTGATTTATTTTTTTATTTTATTTTTTTCGTAAGTTATGTGTAATGATCTATCACAAAAACAATATTTCGTGTGTATTGGTCTTAGCCAAAGTTTCAGGCCCAATTTGCCCATTCTCCTTTACATGCGCTACACAGACCAAAAAGTTTGAGACGATGTAATAAAAGTTTCACTTTAATAATTAAAAAAAATATTTGAACTGTATCCTTGC
Source organism: Colias eurytheme (assembly GCA_907164685.1). Classification (NCBI taxonomy): domain Eukaryota; kingdom Metazoa; phylum Arthropoda; class Insecta; order Lepidoptera; family Pieridae; genus Colias; species Colias eurytheme. Next base: position 12,896 of record CAJQZN010015703.1, on the reverse strand, counting down.
TGTATTATAACTGTAGATAGATGAGCATTTTATTAGTTTAAGGGTTTATATGAATAAAAATAATAATAAAATGATGTAATAAATTATAAAAGAACATATTATAACATTAAGAAACTGCATCTAATCATTCAACATCAAACTTTTAAACATACAACTATCACTGCTTCGAATAATAATCCCTACTAATATTATAAATGCGAAAGTAACTCTGTCTGTCTGTCTGTTACGCTTTCCGCTTAAACCTCTCAACCGATTTTGATGAAATTTGGCACAGACAATCTTTAGACCCTGAGAAAGAACATAAGCCTAACCTTTTATTGCGAAATATGTACCACGAGCGAAGCCGGGACCGCTAGTTAAACATAAAAAAAAAATACCAAGAGAGAGCCTCAAAATCTCTTTAATTCTTCTTGTCTACAAGAAACTCCAGTCCCATCGTAAACGTAGAAGCCGATACTTCAATCTAACGAAAACACGAGATATTATTTTTATTTATAATAAAAATAGATTAATGAGCAATAAGTTCAGCCACCGTGGTAACGACCATATTAATGATATGGCCGTAAAACATAATGACCTGTTCGAATTACATTATATTTGTTACAGCTTTTAGTTGTGAGGGTATTTTGATGGTAAAATAATAACGTCTGAAATTGACAATCCTACTACCTACTACTACCTACATAATACTACCACAGAATACTTAATAGTAGCGTAATACTACAACCTACATAGTATAAAACAATGTCACTTCCCGCCGTCTGTGTGTCTGTATGCATAGAACTTTAAAACTACACAACAGATTTTGATGGGTTTTTAATAAATAGAGTGATTGAAAAGGAAGGTTTAAGTATATTATTTACTAACTGTTCCGCGCGGTTTCCCCCTATTTGCTTCGCTCCTGTTGGTTTTAGCGTGATGATATATAGCCTATAGTCTTCCTCGATAAATGGGCTATCTAACACCGAAATAATTTTTCAAATCGGACCAGTAGTTCCTTAGATTAGCGCGTTCAAACAAACAAACAAACTCTTCAGCTTTATAATATTAGTATAGGTTTAAGTGGGCGAAGCCGCGGGCGGAAAGCTATAATGCTATGAATGAAAACTCTATACATAAAGTCATGATGGTTAATAAAATACATATTTTTTATCAAAAATAATATAATTAAAGTAATTTCATACTTCTTCGATTAATTTATATTTTTTCAAAAACATATAAATATACTTTCCCGAGTATAAAACGAATTAATCTGAAATAACTCAAAAAGCTCTACAACAAGAGATATTTATTTATTTATACCAATAGTCGTGTATTCATTGATTAGAAACACGCAAGGAATCGATAGAAACAAATACAATGCTAGCAAATTGCACCGGAACGCATTTTCTTTTACGAGCCTTGTTTACGTGCCCGGCGTTACTTGCTATGTCACGTGGATGTGGTAGTTGGTAATTCATTTTGTATTTTTTCCATAGTAAGTTGTGTTAGTTTCTCCATTTAACTCAAAAACGACTGAACGGATTGTAATAAGGTTTAGTTAGTTGGAAAATATAATAAAAAATATCGCGACGTAGCTGGGGTGGGGTAGCAGCTAGTAATATATTGAGCTTTTCCAATGGTAACCAACGAGTGAGTCTTACAAAGTAAATGCGATATTCTTAGCTAGTAATCTGGTAAAAGATATTTTTAACATAATTATTTTCTGCATAAAAAGCTGCTAAACCGATTCTGACTTTGTTAACAAACACTGTATCACTCAAATTACACATGGTTGCCATAGTAATACGACTTAATTTTTCAGCCCATCTGTCCTCATATTAATAATCTCCATATATCTATACTTATTATCTATACTAATATTATAAAGCTGAAGAGTTTGTTTGTTTCGCACTAATCTCGGGAACTACTAGTCCGATTTGAAAAATTCTTTCGGTGTTAGATAGCCCATTGATCGAGGAAGGTTATAGGTATATATCATCTCGCTAATACCAACCAGAGCGAAGCACTGCGGGTAAAACCGTGGAGCGCAGCTAGTATAAATATACTTTAAGAAAAAATAATACACATTTTGCCACATCCATATTTACTTATTTCTTGTTCATGAACGTAATAGCGATCGCCTAATAGCCCGGGCTAGTTGTAGCCTCGTAAACCGACCGATACACGAAAATAATAAATACATCTATAGTTTGGATGTTTGTATGTATGTTTGTACCTCTATTACCGAAAAATAAGTGGATGAATTTGGATGCAACTTATAATTGCAGTATTGTAGGTTATAATAAGATTACAAGTTTTAAACATGATAGGTTTTGTCAGTGCTTTGAACAGAGCTGTATCAAAATGTTTCTCGTTATTTTTTTAAAACGTGTATAGTTCTTAATTGATAATTTTTAAACTCAAGTTAATTTTAATTTAACTTGAATAATAATTAAATATTAATCGATATAATCAAAATTCTAATCTATAAAAGATTACTTGTCTCTCATCCGAGAAACATCAGAAAATAGAGCACTCTTATATCGTATATCTCTCATTCAACAACCATAATAATTATGGGATATCACCATAAATAATATGTTATTAGAGCACATAAAATCCCACCTGATATAAGTTTCATTAGATAGTAAAGTCACAGTTTTATGACATCTTTCCCCTATAAAATATTATCCATATCGAAAAATACAGACTAATAGAGGAAGTTTAATAAAATTACAATTAGTAAAAATGTTGTGTAGTTTTATGAAACCACGGTAAAAGTGAAACTGTTCGAACGGTTCCGAACACTGCTTTGTGTAGCGCATGTCGCGTGACGGTCGGACGCGATACACGCGACATGCGCTACACAGACCAAAAAGTTTGAGACGATGTAATAAAAGTTTCACTTTAAAAAAAATAGTCTTCGAAACACAAAATATCCACAAATAATATGCATACATCACATAACCAGTGCAATTCCAGACGTATAAGTAGAAAGTTATACTTTAAAAAATATTTGTAAATTTTCATTACCTTTATCAAGGAAGACCAAGAAGTAAAGAAGTGATTTTTTTCATTATATCGTCACTAGCTGCGCTCCGCGGTTTCACCCGCGGTTCCACTCCTGTTGGTCTTAGCGTGATGATATAGCCGTAGCCGTGATATAGCCTTCCTCGATAAATGGGCTATCCAACACCGAAATATTTTTTCAATCAGACCTGTAGTTCTTGAGATTAGCGCGTTCAAACAAACAAACTCTTCAGCTTTATAATATTAGTATAGATTTTCAATAAATAAAAATCGCATGCCCGTTGTTCATAAATTATGCAATTTTTATGTTAATAATAGGTGTACTATATACATGCATGTATATGTATGTATAATTGCTAATTCATGAAAATATGTTTTTCCATTTTCCACTATGTTTATAAACTATATTATTTTTCTTAAATGCTTCTAATTCATCAAAACACACAAGCAAGTTTAAAGTGAACACACGATTGTACGAAGCATTGAGTCCGCTATTATACCAAAACGACTACCCGAGGTGATATGGCGGAATTAAAAACGCCCCAGGCCTATTGAGTAATATTCTTTTATACCGATTGCCTGCTTCAGGTGTATTGTATAAATGAAGGCTGTGCTGTGGTGGGGATCTGGGGAGAGCGGGTTCGATTCTGTTGGTAGTAAAAAGGTAAAACGTGGTTCTGTAGGTTAGTTATCTGTATAATAAAAATGAATCGTCAAATGTGTTGCTAAGCGCAAATCTCGAGAATCGATTTCGTTAATTATTTTTTTATAATATTCCTTGAAAGACGAGGATGGTTCTGTGGTAGAGAAAACGTAAACACGTACTATGGTCGAAGCCGGGGCGGGCCACAGTAGAAGATAAAATTGATAATTTTGTTTTTCTTAAATTATAATTTGAACAAGCTTCCTCGGAGCTTCAACGAGAAAATCCATTAATAAAGTTTTTGTATGTCTGTTTTTAGAAGTCAAAGAGCGACGGATTATCACGATTATATTGTATCATGTAGTTTTTCTATATCGGGGAGTAACATTTCCCAAAAAAATAGTCTTGAAAGCTGCGTGAGAAAGCTTCGATGACTTTTAGTAAATTGTTATAAGAACATTTCAATGATTTAATATATTTTTTAAAAGTTACTCCTATTTAACAGAAAACCAAACCGCCAAAAAATAGAACCAACTGGAAAGCAATAAGTTAAAAAAAATACAGCCGAATCCCAACCTCCTTTTTTGAAGTCGGTTGAAAATAAACGTAGTGAAGCTACTTGTCATAACGCAAGTCGGCGGTTAGGTAGAATAAATTCAGGTTCGCTATTTTGTTGGTAATAATGAACGCTAAGATTAAGATTTGTGCTTGTCCTTTTGTTTGCATTGTGTACCTACGGAGTACGGTCAGCAAAATAGTGGAACATTTTTGAATGTTTAGTGAAATGTGAAGGATTTTATTTGGTGAATGGAGATTATTATTTTGAGGTATTGGAAGTAAATTAAAATAAGGTAACAAAGAGAAATAAAAAAAAATGTTTGAAGCTAGAAAACCACTACTTTATGTATGATATATCTGGCAAGATATTTAATAAATGGTATATTTTTATTTCATAAATTAATTCCCAAAAATATAGATGATATTTTTTTGCGAACCGTACATATCGCCGGAGGCAAGTTTCTCCAGTAAATGCACGTGTACAGAGCTACCGAGTTGACAGTACGGCGCATACTTGCGATTGTGCGACTGCTGCAACTGGTAGTGTGGTAGACTTGCGACTAATCGACGCAACTTAAAATATATTTATTAAATTTGAGTTTTATTGTGTTTGTTTTAATGTAAGTAACGAACAAAATGAACTGACGAATCGAACATTTCAGCGACGGAAGTGGAATTCCTCACCGACGTTTGAATACACCTAATCGCTTTATTTAACCGTGAAATAAATTTTACTGTATTTTATTCTAATAAACAGAAATACATTTTAATATCTTTCGATAGAGCCCAGTGGCTTTAACCTGTGAAAAATACCCTGCCCTACTGTCTCACTAAACAATATCAGCCAACATATCAATGGAAAGATGAGAAAATATATAGATGACAACTACCAAATACTATATCACAATATAATATCAACGATACATCCAACATAAACCTCTATAAAAGAAACCCATACAACCCACAATTGGTTCAGTAAACAAAATCGTTCATGTTAACGCAAAGTGCGCTCCGACCCTAATCAGTATCGGCTGACAATTATCCGTGTAATAAGGAAAACCGTTACTGGCCGGCAATAATTGCTTATAGAGTTGCCCAATCGATTCCGTGTTAGGCTGTTTACACATGATGCGAATCTGCGACCAAGTACTATACACATAATATTATTAATGAACTGGGTAGTTTAGACAGGACACTATTACTGCTGCTAATCTATACTAATATTATAAAGAGGAAAGGTTTGTATGTATGGTTTTCACGCATAAACTACCGGACCGATTTTGATGAAATTTGGCACAGATAATCTTTAGACCCTGAGAAAGAACATAGGCTACCTTTTATCGCGAAATATGTACTACGGGCGAAGCCGGGGCAGACCGCTAGTATCTACCTATGACTATAAACGTAAAATGTATATGGTTAAGTAATAAAAATTGCAATAACAGAAAATTCCCTATGCATCTGATCTGAGCAAAAGACTACAGAAATTAATGATAATTATACGCACACTTGTTTTTTTGTTTATCATCCTTATTTATATTCAACCTAACTAAACACTAATAATTATCTGTTTGTCTTTTGTACCATATTTTTTAAGCAAATAAACGCCTGAAGTCTTTCATCAAACTCTATAATTAATGTCAACTATTCCATCGCCCATTTTCATAGTGATGTCCACACTAGAGTTTTCCAATATGAACAATAACAGTTGAAAGCCGAATAAAATCACCATCAATTCGTGCAGTCGACATAACGGCCCACTGTGTATTGAACAACCTGGATTGTATTTATTGCTAGTGATGTCGAACTATCGATAAAAGCTTAAAGTATAAAATATCGATATATGAGGTTATTGGAAATAATCTATTAACTCGTAAATACGAAAAATATCGATATGTTACGACACTGCAAAAAACTAGCTATCCATGAGCTTACTTATACTTTCGTAGCTTCTGCATATATTCTAATTAGCTCATCTGTAATTTAAAATAACCGATATGAAAATGAAAGACGAAAGCAAATAATTAATCTATCAGTCATTTTATTTGCCATTTTACTAAAATTGACCCTTTAATTTGTAAAAAACGTTACAAAGGGCATCGACACTGCATTTACTTCTTTCAATATTATTACAGAATTTCAATTTCATTTTTCTACACTAAATTACCTGGTAGCCCGCGGCTTCGCCCACTTATTTTACAATTTAAATCATATAAACTTAGACTTGGATATTTATACGAACTAAAGGGTAGTGTTTAGAAAATCTATCTTCAATTGTATTAGGTGACAAATATTAATAACAAAAACCTCAAATATTACTGGCGAAATATAGGTAGGTAGTTAATAAAATCTTGTTTCTCACGATATAAAGTGAATCAAGTACATAGTGTATACTTTTTAGGTTTATTAAAAAAACCTTGTTATCAACAAATTAAGAAATGATTATGGAGAGATTTGTAGAATTGAATTCACAGCGTAAATATCTAGAGCACTGTGCTTTATTACATCATATCGACATATCGATAAAATCTATCGACAACCGCACATCCCTACGACCTGTCCATTTCATACACTCAATAACAATTGCGGCCGTGTAATTCGGCAATTTAATTAATAATTCAACCAATAATATAATTGCTAGTGTAATATTTTGTCGACATCGCATTACTACTGGTTTATTTATGTAATTGTTCAGCAGAACACATCAATGGTGATGTTTTATGTCTGTTAGTCTGTATCTCATAAATGAAGTTTATGGAGGATTAATCAAAATATGTCGCCTTTTAGAAGAGATTACCGGTTTTTATTTTCAAATTACTGCTTATGTGCCTATATGGATAATATAAACAAAAAAAAATATGTACAAGTAAAAGGTACACACATAGATACAATATATAAAAAAAAACTTTTTAATTGTTCGAATTTTAACAGACTATCCTAGTATACAATTTTATTATTTGTGTACTACGTCTTTTCCTTTTACCTAACTATATTATGTTATTTCTATAACATACATTGCAGGAAGGAAAGGATTACTTTGTATTTATTTATTTTCATACTATCTATTTTCTTTCCTTGGAACAAACTGAGCGTTAACAATTAATAACGCTAATCAAGTTTTATTCGAAAACAGGGAAACCCCCGCGATGACTTGAATCAATAACGTCACAGAGGACATTATGGTAGATTTATTAGAGTAGGCTTATTAGTTGAGACAGACCAGACACGTAGAGTTAGGTAGGTTTAGACAGGACATGAAAAATTTAGTGACTCTATCTTTTATATTGTACCATTACCAACTATACGTATAAATCTGTCATTAAAATATATTATGTAGAGATCTTACAAATTAATAATACGTTTAATCTGTAATCACAATATTTAGACTTTTTTATTTAAGTATTAAGACTTATATATAGTCCTAAGATAATAAGGCCAACAGCGAACACGAATTCATGCAGATATTTAACAATGAAGCAGAAACAAAAATCGCTTAAAAATTATATGCTAGGTAGGACTGAAATTATTCTTTCAAGTTAGTTTAGTAAAGTATTATTTCGATTTATTTGTCAGCTGATGCACGGGGTGAACTAGTCTTTTTTATAACAAACCCAAAGAGCTCTTTATACCTATATGTCATAAGAATAACTGTAACTAACTGTATGTTTGTTAAGTGTACATTTTTAATGAATAACAATTTCTTAATACCGCTTCTATAGCTTCCTAACTCTACTTCAGCCAATATACAAAAGTCGGCAAGAATGCGACAAAGTATTGGTGTATAAAAACCAAATGCTAGTCTTGTCCCACGTTTAATATACTTCACGGTACAGTCGTTAAGAACAGGCTATAAGTGATTATAATTGTTAATTGTTTGTATTAAAAAATAAGTTTTGAAAAGTTCACTTTTAACAGAAATAAAGTAAATTAATACTTCTTCTTAGGGCTGATTTTTCAATCCTTGGTTAAAACTTATTCATCGAATAACGTATTAAACTACCATTTCAAAAATTTATTCTAATTGTCCGTATATGACAGTTTACAGGTGGCATTTTAAAATGTTCGTGTACCTAATACTTTATTGGACGGATACATTTTATCCAAGGATTGAAAAATCGGCCCTTAGTCTTACATCACAGAAGTAATTTCATATTTTAATGGATTATTAAAGAATTATTGAGACTAAAAATAAATGAAAGTGATCCTCACTTTGTCACACGGTTGTATTAACTAACCTTTGAAACTATGAAATGAGATTTAACTATGAAAGAACCGAGGTCATAGCTTTTTTAAACTGTACTCATCCTTCCTAGTACATTTCTTTATTCCTGTCGTTAATTCTTTCTTCATCCCTTACTGTTGAAAGTGTCCTCTGCAAATGGTGATGGTCGCTGTGGTGGCAGTGGTGGTCGCTTATCATAAGGTGCTCACCAGCTCTGTTGTCCACTATTTAATAAAAAAAAGACGGGTTGCACTCCGGGAGTGCCGGCAGAAGTGAAAACTTGAATATTAACGTTGAGCATGTTGATATTTTGTTGTTTGTTATTTTGAGTTTAAGATTTTATACCCATTACAGAAAAAGTGCTCAACGCCGCTAAAGAAGTTTTCACTTCAAAAACAAAACCAAAAAATTTAATAAAAAACTTTCATGAGCACTTCTCCACACAACTATCCACAATATGTCACTAGACGCCACAGTACAATAAATAAATAGCCCAAATTCCGAAGTGACCAGTCCTACCAATAAAGCGGCTAGGGGTAGATAAATATTGCAACCCTTAGCATTTGTTACTCCACTTAACTGAAATCGGTTGGTGTCTTCGGGAATCTTCTGTTTGGAATAATTAGCTGGAATTGCTGGACTGTTTTCGAGTGAAATAAACTTTGATGAAATGTTGTTGTGTTTGTAATTGTTATTTTCGTTGATGGATAAGTGGGAATTTCCGAAAACATATTGTTAGTTCTTATATTCATTAGTTAGTTGTAAGTTATTAATAATATAGGTACCTAATCTAAGTGATAGACATACATCTTCTTCTTATATATAAAAATGAATCGCAAAATGTGTTGGTAAGCGCATAACTCGAGAACGGCTGAACCGATTTCGATAATTCTTTTTTTATTATATTCCTTGAAGTACGAGGATGGTTTTTATGTACAGAAAACGTAAATATGTACCACGGGCGAAGCCGGGGCGAACCGCTAGTCTATAATATAAAAATGAATCGCAAAATGTGTTGGTAAGCGCATAACTCGAGAACGGCTGAACCGATTTCGATAATTCTTTTTTTATTGTATTCCTTGAAGTACGAGGATGGTTCATATGTAGAGAAAACGTAAACATGTACCACGGGCGAAGCCGGGGCGGACCGCTAGTAAATAATAATAAACTATGTACTATACTTACTCAACTTTAAGAAACGTTTTTAAAAATAGCTTGAAGTTATAGTACAGATGCTAGGTAATAAAAAAATCTTGTCTTTTTTGTCTCCAAAAGCATGTATAGAAAATGTGAGTGTTTGTTTGTTTCAGACATTTTAACTCACCTTTTAAAAAAGGTAAAACTATGTACGTTCTTTCTAGGGGGAATATCGATACCGATATCTTTATGATATTCTTATATCAAGATTTGTATCTACAATGTCATGGTGATTGCCATAATATTAATTTCAATGTCAAGTAGTAACTTCATTTCAAACGTATCAGTCATGCAAATAATTTCTTCAATCATGTAACTGACTAACAGAGCATGTAACTATATTGATACTTTATGGTTTATACTTTAGTATTTATTTTAAAACGAATATTACCTATTTTCTTCCTTTTTAAGTCGTAAATAATGTGCTTTTCAGTATCTTCATTGGTCCAAACCAGCTGATCAACATAACTAAATTATTCAGTTTAAAAATGGTTTAAAATCAATTCCCTCATACTATTCATATATTCATTTTGCACATAAAATCAAAAAACAACAGAACAGTATTGAAATGGAAATTGAAACTATGAAACTTACTTTCTCCTTGAACCTAACAAAATCTACTCTATCTAAAATCGAATGCCAGATATCTAGATCTAAAAACACAGTTACCGACATTTCCAAAGGTTAAGACGATAAAACAATAGAATATTATTTATCAGCCGATCGGCACGCGACATTCGACTGCAGTGTCTCTGTCAGTCCTCATGTAACCTAGAAAGGATTGCTATTATGGTGTGGAAGAGGCTTTTTTATATTCACATGTTATAAAAAAGAGCTGCGTGCCAGAAGTGAAACTTCTTACCAAAATCGTCGCCTTACTCCATGATCTGACGGTATTGCCATGACGTAACCTTGAAATTTTACTTTCAACACGCCTAAAGAAATATCGACGAAAAAGTTGCTTATATTATATGCTACTATGTCTGTACTAAATTACATATAGATCCGATCAGCTGCTTTTGTGTGAAAGAGTAACAAACATATTACATCCATACATACCTTTTTTTATAGTGGGGAAATCTTCCAAAGATACCCACGGCCCCCGGGGAAGGAGCCGTGGGTTATGTCAGATTCTTACCGACTAAAACCCCACTGTGTTCCGTCGAGCCGCTTTAATGATGGGGCCGCGGGTATTTGTTAGAATTCTTCCGCGACACATCCATACATACCTACATTTGTTTTCGATTCATTCGCTTAATTAAAAATGTTAATACGATCATAGTTATACATAAACGCACCTCTGATATTGTCATTGTAGTTTTGAGTTAAACATGAAACCACATAAATGTTTTACCACATTATACAGCTTTTTTAAAAAACAAAAATAAAACTGCCTCTTCACTACTTTCTATATTATTTTACCAAGTCTTAAAAAATATGATTATTTTAAGTAACAACTCTTTAAAAATATGAGAAACCTTCTATTATTCCAATATTTCCATATCCACACTAACCCAGCCTGGAACAGTGAACATTCCAAGAATGTAAGTACAGTTGCATTCATAAAGCCTTATCTTTGCTATTGGAAGGGGATATATTTTTACTGATAGCAACCCGACGGTTGACCTCAGGGATTTATGGGCTATGGCATTACAGGACGGTGAAGTGTGTCATGGTCTCATTCAATAGTGAATTATGGCTTTTAGGGTTGAACCTATAGAATATGTATTAGGATTATGTTATAAAATATAACACATTCGCGCGAATTTCGAGACGAAGTGACCAGGCGAATGACGAACACGACTGTGTGATTAGGTATTAATTAGATCCTTTGCTGCCTCTCCGAAAGCGGCATAAATTAAAGTAAGACTTTTAGCTGAAAAAAAAAATTGTTTTATTACATTAATAAAATAAAATGGATTCAGTTGGTTGGCTGGAAGAGATCACTCTTAAGTGATAAGGCCGCCTTCTGTGCTGTTTTTCTTTTATTCTAACCATCTTTTAGTGTAAACAGGCGAAGAACATTCTTTCGTTGTTTTCTTGTTGATTATAAGCAATGTTCTAATACTGAACAACACTGAATACGAGTTTTCGTTTACACTAAAATATCACGAAAGAATGCTCTTACTATGTATGACTCTAGCTATATTTTCGTTTGATCTAAACGCACTCATGTAATTCTAATGAAGTAAGTAATTATTTATATATTGCAAAGAATAAAGATACAACTATGATGATTTTCAACAACTTTCCCACCTTCTAAATAGTTGTGTTCTAAGTATTTTATCTATCTACGTCTAAACTTTATAAAATAGAAAACTTTCAAATTTATTATAACGACATTTTTACACGTTCCCATATCTATGATTAGAAATAGTTTCGCGTGATTCCTACGTTTTTGCCTTGGAAGGAACTTAGTTAGCGAATGCTCAGTGGATGTTAATTTGACTCATTAAAAGCGCAAAGACAATTATGTAGTTCTCTTGTAGAATTATTTTAAGTGTTCTTTGCATTTAGTTATGTATCGTATCGTTTTTGTAAGTATATTTAATGACTATCTGCGTCCCGCGGGTTCCGCGTAAATGATATTTTCCTTTTTTTTAAATATCAGTAAAAGTAGACAAGTTACTGCTTATTACATCGGCTATCTGTCAGTGAAAGTCCCGTCAAATTTGATCCAACCGTTCAGAGATTATCCGGAACAAACAGACAAACAAAAATTGTATAAATTATTAATTATAGGTACTAGATGCGATCGAGTTATTTATCTTACTGAGTATGAAATATCTTAAATTTTGTAGCCTTAAAATGCTAATTACACACATTAGGTTCCTAATAATCATCATCACCTTATAATTGGTCCAAATACAGATACACAAACCATGATTAAACTTGATCATAATTTGCAAATGAGTGGCGACTACAAGAAACATCTTTCGAGTTTCATTTCAGAGTTCCAGAACTTTCCAAGCGTCAAATACCAAATTAATGACGTCACGGACTCAATTTATAAACATTTGAATTTCGGATCGGTTACATTTCCGAAAACTACGATTTGAAATTCAGTACGCGAGTTTGAAATAAGTGATGCATGATCACGGGTCGAGTGGTCGTTGAAATGCACATCTGTTTGATAAACAACCTTATTTAAAAGGGATAGAGTCGAAAATGCATTGACTGTTCGAAAGTCCGTGAATAGTCTGTCCGCCAAATGAACAAGTCGCGACTTTATTTTGTACGTTATTCAAATCGGGCCAATATTTA
>CAJQZN010015692.1:0-33581 GCA_907164685.1 Colias eurytheme | reverse complement strand
ACATAGGGACAGGGAAAGCGACTTTGTTTTATACTATGTAGTGATTGATGGCTTCTATATTTCTCTCATCACTACATAGTATAAAACAAAGTCGCTTTTTCTGTCCCTATGTCCCTTTGTATGCTTAAATCTTTAAAACTACACAACGGATTTTGATGCGGTTTTTTTTAAATAGATAGAAGTGATTCAAGAGGAAGGTTTTAGTATATATTTTATTATATTTTAGAGAAAGCGGGTGAAGACGCGGGTGGAAAGCTATAAACTATATAATAAAGCTACAAATTATATAATATATTTTGTTGTTAATTGTCCACGTAACTCGAAACAAACCGGGCGTAAATCACTTGTGCTGAAACAGGAATGTTATTTTGGTATCTGATTAAATTCTACCGAGGTACAGCTTAAATTTATAAATATACTATTTTGTAACGAATATGACTTGTTGCTGTGACTGTACCATGTGTTTAAAATTCTTAATTGAGTTGCAATTTAATAAGATGATGAGATGCTTTGAAGGAATATTCAATCAATTGGGTCTTTTATTTAAATAGATAATCGCGTTAAGCCGTTAACCATCGGACAATATAAAAGTATTACAAAAAATTACACTTCAATGATGAAAAATCTTCAACCCACGCAATTACAACGCACCAAATTACTTATTAATTTTTACGAAATAAATAATAATACTTGAGTGATTACATCGCGTAGGTATTGTTAAAAATTATTACTGTCGAAATTAATTCGACTCTTATACCACCAACCAATTGAATAAATTTAAAAACACTCCAATAGGCACAAATAATTCAATTCATCTCGACGGATATATTTACCCCACGAATTACGAACAAATACAATATCACAACACAAATTCAATTATCATGCCTCGTTTGGCAAAGATGGATTCCTTTATTATAAATTCAGAATAAATATAAACGGAATAAACGTCAATACGTCAACGTTCTTTTGGCGCGAATTTAATTTTATAAAGATCTGTGCGCGCGGGAAATTTCTTTTTTTAAGAAGACTATTGACTGAGAGAGCCGTTATTAAGAAAAATTGATTTCAATAAAGCTCCGTTTAGATTTTATTGGTGATATTAAGATGAAGAATGCGGCTTCATTGAGACGACTAATGCAAGGAATTTAATAAGCTTCATTTCTTGTATCACAGGATTATTGAATGCTATCTGTGCTCCGCGGTTTTACCCGCAGTGATCCGCTCCTGTTGGTCTTATCGTCATGATATATTAGCCTATATAATTTAACCTTCCTCGATAAATGGGCTATCTAGCACCGAAATAATTTTTCAAATCGGACCAGTAGTTCCTGAGATTAGCGAGTTCAAGCAAACAAAAATTTTTTAGCTTTATAATATTAGTATAGATTACATGATTATAAATCTATTATTAAGAGGGATTTATTAGTAGTAACATATACATACATAATTATAAGCATGAAATATCTAAAACCTTTACTAATCAACATTTTGTTCCAGGTCCGCGGTTTCAAAATGGATGACGCCAGACCTCGCGGCGGAGTACGCGCGAACAATTTTGACCATCCAGTCAGAAACGACCGAATCACATAAATCAAAATGTACAACTCCGTAAAATGGAGAGAACAAAACCCATATTATGCACGACGAATTCAACGTATACGGATCACAATCGAACGTTTTTGAACGAAACATATTTAAATTTCACATTTGACAGCTTCATCTTTGACAGAAATGACAGTTCGGGTTTGACAGATGGTGTGTATAATCTGTGGGCGTTGACGTTGATAGTGTTCCCATTGTTAACGCTGTTTGGTAATGTGTTGGTGATTTTAAGTGTGGCAAGGGAAAAGAGTTTACAGACCGCTACAAATTATTTCATAGTTAGTTTGGCTGTTGCGGACCTTTTAGTCGCAGTTGTTGTGATGCCATTTGGAGTATATTATTTGGTGAGTTTAGTATTAACTACGTAATATTTCCATGTTATATTTTATATGGTTTCAGTAATTATGTAATAGATCTCGCAGTATTATTAGCGGCACACAGGAAGTTACCTTGAAGAGATAACTTATGAGGTATGAATAATTAGGCCGCCTTCTGTATTACTTTTCTTATAATAAGGTTTGTTTCACTGCATGGTAATTTAAGTTGCCAGCACAAAAAAGGATCGAAATAAATAATGAAATTTACAGAAAACAACAAAAAATAGGATGAAATCTGAATAACGCGCTTAATTTATTTTTCCCCTTAAATTTTTTCTAAAGATAAATAATTAAATGATATTTTCCATATTCTTAACTATAATATAATCGTATATTATTCAAGTGTGTAATTATAAGTTTGATGTCAAACTTCTGCGTTGGTGGTACCGCAGCAAAGTTACCTCTCCAAATTCGTGACTGATATGAATAGTTTTATTTCCAATTAATATGATTAATCTGATGTACGAAAGTTCTAAATTAGGTATTCATTTGTTCGTAATAATTGCTCATAATTAGGTAGAGTCATGAAGAATGCGATGGTAGAGCTAGTATGAATACTATGCTATACAATGGTTATAATTATTATAGTTATGCTGAAGTTGTTTGTTCTATTTTCATGCCAATTGCATCTTTAATGATCTTAATGATCAGAATTTACATGTTTGGACGAAAAAGCACCTTAGACAAGGGAAAGTAGGTACTTGATGAAGCGTAAAATAGGAGATAGAGATTAATTTACCTATTATGTAAAATAGCTGCAAAGCAAAGCTGAATCATGAAGCAATTCTTTTACTGAAGCTAAACAGTCCACAAGAGTTCCTTAACAATCGTAATCTTCCATAGATTTAGTAAATATTCAGTCAATCAGACACCAAAGATCCGAGTCACGTACACAATCGTCGCATTTATAACCATTATCCATAAAAAAACAATCGCCATTTCGTTGGCACATGCCGAAGAGACAGGTCTTAAGGATGTATTTACATCAAACGAACATAGAGCTAGAGCTAGAGCAAAAGCATTCTTTCGTGATTTTTTGGTGTAAACGAAAACTCGTATTCAGTGTTGTTCAGTATTAGAACATTGCATAGAATATTTTCGAACGCACTAAGAACAACGAAACAATGCTCTACGCCTGTTTGACACTAAAAGAATTTGACATAGTGGGGTTAGAATGAGCTTTCGCTCGTTTGATGTGCACCGTAAAAGATCACGAAAGAATGCTCTTGCTCTATGTTCGTTTGATGTAAATGTACCTTGAAATGTACCGATGGTCACATCGGAAAGTCATTTCAGGAACATGCTCGAACGTTGTGACATACGTTATTTTCGATGCAATTTGGCGGGAGATTGCTTATTTATTTCACGCTACCTGTTTCACACGATTTCACCCTTAAGCTAGTATTTCTATAGCTTATGTGTTATTCTAGAAAATAAGGTACATCGCTGCAAAGAATCGTTTAAATCCGAACAGTGATTTTTCGCGTAACAAACATAGAGCCATACATATTTTTGCGCTCTCATCCTCACTCGGCTAAAAATACTGAAAAAATAATAAGACATATTATGTTATTAAGGAAGAATGTAACTTTCTTCTGATGATAGAGTTTTCGAAATCGGCCAACTACAAACTAACACACAATTAAAAATTCAAATTAAAGTATAGAATACTTGCCTTTATTTTTCCTGGAAAAATTAATCGTAATGTAATATAGAAATCGTTTCGTGACTTATATATAAAAGTAAATTAGACAAATATTTTCGAGGGCAGATTTAAGATGAAAATAAACTTACATGTTAATCGTGCCTAAATTTTGTGAAAAATCCATTATATTTAAATTGGATACATGAAAAATATATCCTAAAATCACGATTCTTATATAAAACACACGCGATGGTCCGGCATTTATGATATTATTCTGTCATAATTCAGTTTATAAAAGGTAAAATAATACGTTTCTAACACGCTATTCTCCGATCCTTATTCTGCTGTTATATGGTAAAAAATGCATTGTAATACTATCAATTTAGGTTAAAATTTGCAGTATCATAATATTTTTACTAAGAGAGAACGAAACAGGATAATATTATATATCTTATATATAAAAATGAATCGCAAAATGTGTTGGTAAGCGCATAACTCGAGAACGGCTGAACCGATTTCGATAATTCTTTTTTTATTATATTCCTTGAAGTACGAGGATGGTTTTTAATTTTTATGTAGAGAAAACGTAAATATGTACCACGGGCGAAGCCGGGGCGGACTGCTAGTATTATATATAAGAGGTAAGATAATATGATCATTTCTTTTGTTCACCTGACAATATAGCACACGCTTTTAAATTTTTTATTACCTATAGGTATTGTTTTTTTTTCAAATGAAATAAAAATAATAAATAGAAATAGATCGATAGATACTTAGGTACCAAAAAAAATGCTAACGAGTTTGTTTTTGTTGCTGGGTTCGAAATGAAAAGAATGTTTCAAGTGTTGTATAATTTGTGACACTAAAATGGGAAAAATATTTTTATTGAGAGCTGACAAAGTAACGTGAGTCAACCAGTTACAATAAATTTTTCACAATGTAAAAAATTTCAAATAAATTCAGTAAAAGATGAACGGAATTAATAATCTCGCCTTTGTGGTGGTCGTTATTCATCGTCTAACGAAGGAAAATTATATTATCATAAGACAGCTTATTCGCGTAAAACTTTTAAAAGCTATATAAAATATTCAAAAGAAATTCAAAGCTATCGAGATAGTGTTTTCTTGATACTTCTATTCCGCAAGCACTTCACGGGGACTTTTATTTAAATTTTAAAGTGATATTTTTCGCCGGTATCCCATAAAGCACAATTTAATTTTACTTTAAAATCTTTAATTTGAAATTTATCAAAATTAATTCAGCAATTCTTTGATCTCGATCAATGCAAATAAGATATAACATGGCAATATATGCCTAATCACTAACACCAACCACCCATTCTATAAATAATTCGAATCAGAACGATAATCACTGAAAATTAAACCTCACCCTTTCCGCCCACGTATCAATAAAAAGCACATTACTACGAAACATATAACATTTCCCACCAAAGCTGCTCGTAACGAATCGTGACTCGTCTAAAAAAACCGGCCAAGTGCGAGTTGGAACCGCACCAAGGGCTCCGAACCAACACATTTTTACAATGTTGTAAACTTTAAATTTATGCTTTTAACAATTTTTCCTTTATCTGTGCTATAAGACGAAACTGTGATAAACCTGTAGGTTTTGATTCCCTTGCGAATGTTGAAATTTGTGAAAATATTCAGCGTCAACGGCTGTATCTTTTTATTGCGATGGCTTATAATTTTTTCACAGCTTCAAAGGACCGTAGACGTAGAGAGAGCATTCAATATAAGTTTCAGCTTGATACCTCCACGTGTTTCAGAGAAAAAGGGTCTTGACATACAGACGGACAACAAAGTGATCCTATAAGGGTACCGTTTTTTTATTTTAAGGTTAGGAACCCTAAAAATCGATTTAAAAAATCACTTGAAACATTTCAAATGTGTGAGACGGGTGTAATCACATCATCAATTTTGACAATTCAATCGAGCCAATCCCCTCCGAGCCATTTATTGACGCGAGAATAATTGGTGAGACGAGTGTGGTGCGGCTGGCATTCCATTACTATAAATAAATCTTAATTTAAATCGGGGAAATGACGCGAAATTCGTATGGATTAAGCGCGAAATTCAGAATACCTGTTTGTGACCAGAGAATATAAGAAAATAATATTTTAAATACTACTTTATTATTAGTATTTAAATAATCGTATTATATATCGAGAAAATGATGCGAAATTCGTATAGATTAAGCGCGAAATTTAGAATACCTGTATTTACAGAAGAATGATCAGAGTATACAAATTCGTACTATACTTCTAACTTAATCGTTTTACCATTAGTGTAAATAAATCTTAATTTAAATTGAAAAACTGATGCGAAATACATACTAGCATATAACATTACATACAATTAAATACTATACTAATATTAGAAAAGGTTACTACGACTGGTTAAACCGGTATTTAAACTAAACCACAGCATTTAAAGACGTAGGATCAAACATAAGTTACAACCCCTTGAGATAAGTAAGGGATGAAAGTTTTTGCCCGCAGGTGAAACTCTAGGGGCATAATATGTTAATAACTCGACAACTATTAACCTGTTGTGGATTTCATTAAATAATTAAATATGGGGCCTCTAAGGTATCATCAATCCGTATGTTGAATGGGGCAGGATTTGTGAGCTTTTTAGCTGAAAGTTCGGGTTGTTCAGAAGTTTTTTAAATTTTTAGTCATGAAGATTTCCTCACGATGAATCAATATGGATTTGAAATTGTTTTGTTTTGTTTTGTGTTGCTAGTAAATGTTTAATTTATAATGTAGAAAACTTTACCTTAACATATTCCTTTAGAACCACTCTATCTATTAAAAATTCCATCACAATCTGTTGTGTAATTTTAAAGATCAAAGCATACTATTATGTACGGTACGCTGTATATTTTTATATCAATCGGCTTAGGTCGGATTACGTCAGTAAGGAAAGGCAGTTGAACGTTATTATAAAGCTATATTTTACCGTCAAATAACACACGCTAATACCTAGTATTTAATTCCAAAAATAGAAATGTAATTACCTAATTGGCTTCAACTTTCAAGTGACATGACACAGGAATCGTATGTAAAGCCAATTTGTTCAGTGGCGTGTGTTCAAGCCTAATTCGTTATAAAATTTCACGTTAAATTCGTTGAACATGTTTTTTCGAGTGTAATTCGAAAACAAAAGAATTAGGCCCAATTTATCCTTTGGCATTTTTCAACTGAGACAATACTGTATGATGCGACATAAAAAGTTCTGTTTGATAACTCTTTTTCTTTTCTCTTTCTTTATATTTATTTTATAACGACATCTTCAAAATAATAAGATGACAAAAATATATTATCTAGACCTATTACTTTAATACTTTGCTTTGCTTATATAAATTGCTATGTTTAACTATTTAAATGTCATCAGAATTACCTAATTTG
Organism: Colias eurytheme; assembly: GCA_907164685.1. Taxonomy (NCBI): domain Eukaryota; kingdom Metazoa; phylum Arthropoda; class Insecta; order Lepidoptera; family Pieridae; genus Colias; species Colias eurytheme. The sequence continues at coordinate 26,527 of CAJQZN010015692.1, read as the reverse complement.
CAGTTACTTAAAATTAGGTACTTAATAATCTCATCTTCTTTAGTAGATATATAACGCAATATCTAGACTAAAAGATCAAGATCTTTATATTCTCAGCACATATACTGGTAATATTGGCCAAGTGTTTTGGGTGATAAATAATCCTTTAAGAACATAAGCCTCGCCAACTAACGTTAGATCTCGACGTACATAAGGTTCTCTATGTACTAGCGGTTTATCGCGTTTTAGAAAGTGCAATATGGGATAATGGCATTGAATTTGATAGAGTAAGTACACTTTTGTATTTTATTAATTGCAGTATGCTCTTATACTCGCTTCTATAAGACTTACAAATGTAAAAAACCAACAGACGATCGAAGAAAATCATCATAATATATTACATATGTACTCAAAATAAGGATGGCTTATATATTTATTTCAATTAGAAAGTTCTGTTTAGGTAAATTTACCTTACAATATTTATGAAAATAATATTCTAAAGCTGAAGAGTTTGTTTGTTTGAACGCGCTAATCTCAGGAACTACTGGTCCGATTTGAAAAATTATTTCAGTGTTAAATAGCCTATTTATCGATGAAGGCTATAGGATACGCTAAGACCAAAAGGAGCGGAGCCACGCGAGTGAAACTGCGAAGCGAAGCTAGTCACATATATGGCTATCACCGTAATTATGCCCTAATTAGAATTAAGCCTGAAATACATTAAAACATCCAAAGCACACCCCGCAAACTGTCAGTTTGCAAACATTTTGCAAATCATGTGAACACCAAATGTGGTCTCTCTCGTTTCAAACGTCAACTGCAATTTTCTCGACGAAATGCACTAATTATACGTTAATAGTAATTTTGTTGGCAAATTTAAATCCACCACATGTCATATAATTTATTATTTAGCAAGATTATATATTATTTAGTTATCCGTGGTATTAAAAGCAGTTTTAATAGTTACAGGCTATGAAGTCACTAGCCTATACACTAGTTGCCTTTGAAGTCACTGATAACCTATATTTTAACACTTTTCGACTTATATCTTCATACATTGTTTTTATTTTAAATGTCAGATAACCGAAGTAAAACATTACTTGTGTCATTAGCTATTATTATTTGTGATTAAAATATAAATAATATATGTAGGTATGTCACCTAACTATATCTGTATGTTCTTAACTACCACTTTTGATAGTTTGATGTCATTTGTTAAATTGTTATAAAATTGTCCCTAAGTGATCAATACATTTGATATCCCAACTGCCTTCACTTTGGTTAATAGCTATCTGTTATCAAATTGCCTTTATCAATCAGACAATTGACGATCCCAAATCGATTCTATTACATTCAAATTATAATTATTCCCACCCTCTTTAAATTATAATAGCAATGTATAATATGGGTTCAAATATTATTACCTTATACTATATTATTCGTGTTAAAATGTTAGCAGATGATTTTCATCTGCTAACATTTCAAAATGCGTACTATTTTTGGATAACTTATCTGAACTGCCAGAGAGAACGAACAACGAAATATTTTTTGTACACGTTAGGTAGATATTCAATGCAGGTCTTCAATTATTAGGTTACTAGCTTTCTGCCCGCGGCTTCGCCCGCTTTGTCTAAAACATAATAAATTATATACTAAAACCTTCCTCTTGAATTACTCTATCTATTAAAAAAAACCGCATCAAAATCCGTTGCGTAGTTTTAAAGATTTAAGCATACATAGGGACATAGGGACAGAGAAAGCGACTTTATTTTATACTATGTAGTGATTAACCATTTTTAAAACGGACATTACTAGCAAGAGTCCAGTAAGTAGAGGTATCTATAGGTAGAGCCCACATTTTCCTACTTTTCATCTTAAATTCTTACCATACAACATTGTATACATTACATTAACGTGAATATTTGTTCGTGTATATTTACCCTTTTTTTATATTGGGGAAATCTTCCAAAGATACCCACGGCCCCCGGGGTTATGTCGGATTCTTACCGACTAAAACCCCACTGTGTTCCGTCGAGCCGCTTCAATGATGGGGTGCGGGTATTTGTTAGAATTATTCCGCGACGTGTATATTTACCCTAACAATATAATATCTTAAAAGCATAACTGTAATAAATTTTAACTGAAGAGTTTCGAGTATCAATTTTCAGTTATTCTTGCATTGTTTCGTGCTACACAATTTTTATCAAAACTTTTTCATTTAATATTCGTTTATTGTAAGAGTACAGTAGATACAATGTTTTAGATTTGCAAATCTTTTATTATAGCCTGTATAACTAGAGAAGTAAGGTTTAAATTAGTAAATGAATTCTTGATTATTTTTATGAATACCAAAATAACTACGTTTTTTCGCTGCGCTAGAGATTGCTTTTGCTCAGTCAAGCAATTTTCAGGACTTCTACAGGATTTTTAATTATTCATCATCTCGCACCTACACGTTAATATATCTACCTAAATACACTTATACCACAAATAATATAATACCATACTAGTTACACCAAGAAACAAGTTATTTTTATACGTGACACGATCACACCCTATGTTTCAAAACATATTAATTATCATCAAGCAATTTATTACTGCCTGAATGAGTACCTAGACATTTTTTACATTAAAATATAAGTATATAAAAATTAATGCATAATATAAAGTTCTAAATCATAATAGATGTGCCGCCATGCCTACAAGCCGTCACAAAATGCACAAATTATTCATGAATATTCAAATGTGTTGGACCCTTTGAATAACATGCTACACGCCTGTCTTTGTGCGTTTCATATCTCGGTAATTGGGTTAATAGGCTTCATAATTGTGGTACTAGCCACTGACCCCGGCTCCGGCTGGGTTTAAGCGGGTCAAAATAAAAATAAATTATACTTAATGCCTGAACAGTCGTGAATAACAACATATAGAGCCTTCCAGTAAACATTCAATTTTTCGGACATGTATAATATTTTTTTTGAGTTTATTCAGTACAAACGTAAAAACATACAAAATAATCAAGTCTCTCTTATTTTAGATTGCCCAGCTAAATTCTATGACTATCTTTGCGTAAAACCCATTATATGTATAGTTTAAAGCATTAAGTATTTACAAGTAAAAGTTAAAAGAATTTATTTTATTTCTAACTAGCGGTCCACCCCTGCTTCGCCCGTGGTACATATTTACATTTTCTCTACATAAGAACCATCCTCGTACTTCAAGGAATATAATAAAAAAAGAATTATAGAAATCGGTCCAACCGTTCACGCGTGATGCCGTGACAACGCGAAACGGGTTTCATTTTTATATATGTATATAGATAAGAATCCAAAGGAAAACTAATAAAGAAATACCTTTAAATTAGACTAACAATAACAGAATTTACCTTTTCCGACTATACCGCTTGTTCCTAATTGCTTTTTAATATGACGATTCAAAAGCGTTTCTAGTTAAATTATTGTTGGAGCATGACTTTTGACAATTAGTTATAAATAGAATTTAAATGGATTAAAATACGATTTATCAATATTCAATACAACTGTGTGCGTGTATGTTTGTGTTTAACTGAAAAACTACTACACCGATTTTCCTGCTGTTTTCATTGATAGATAGAGCGTTTCTCTGGTTAATATTAATGTTTATTTAGTCTGTAATTTGGTCAAGTTCTAGAAACACGAGTGAATTCATTTGAATGTTTATCCCGACTTTTCAAAAACTTTTCAGCGATGGTCATGAGATATTACATGGCATAATAAAAATTGTCAATTACCTCAACGTAAACTCAAACATGAGGAAGTTTTTTAGATATATATTATATTATACAGTATTATGTAACATGCTAAAAGTAAAGTAGGCAATTGAGCTTAATTTTAGAAGCTCTAGGCAACTTCGAATTAAAAATAAACATTCTACGCAACATAATTTTTTCAAATAACGATATTTATATCAAAAATAAAGTTTTATTACATGAAATAGATAATTCAAATTTAACCAAAGCAAGCGAATCCTTAGGCTCAAACTACCAAAAACATCCTGTATTTTAAAGTTTATTCCACGCAATTTCCTTTGTATTATCGTGTAACCAAAATAGAGTAAGCAAACACACGGCACATTACTATTCATTAAATGTAAACCTAGTTTTAACCGGGTTATAGGCTAGTTAACGATGTAACATGTTTGGTGATTGTCTTTGTATAACACTATAGTTTACACTGTATCTATATAATATATTATTAGCGTGATAACAAGTACCTATTACGTCATGGGAATCTAGGAGTATGGAAAATCGGATTATTTATTTGTTTTGTGTAGTTACACATTTCACAAAAATTGCACTGTTTTAGTAAGTTGAAATTAATCTAAATTAGAGGAGGATTTTGAAAATAAGACACATAATTTATATAATGTTAAGAGGAAACTCAATCATCGGTACAGCGCTGTTTTCGTGCACCATTTAGCTGAGGCTGTGTCATTTGCCTCAGTTAATTACCTATATGTGAAATTTGTATGTAATGTTTTGGCAATTAATTTATTTTCTTTCTTTCTATGAAATAAGATATAGGTATTAATACTGTTAACAGGCTAATTTCAGCGAAACTACTGCAACACCAACAGTGTTTTTATTTATACCACTTGACATCAAGAAGCCTGCTTCTTTTCTTGCTCTATCATAAAATATAAATCAAAACTAAAAGCCAAAAAAATAACTGTAATATATTTCACTAGCGTATATCTTCTAGAATCTAGATATACATCGAACGTCGAAATCTGTTGAGGCATTTCGGAGTTATGGTTGAATAAACTCACATGAATATAACATGAACTCTGAAACTATTACCATTTTCGGACAGTCGTGTATAAATTACAATTTCGTCTGACATTGGTCTGCGTAAAAATCAAAATAATTTATACGATATGCGAACTTTAGATGGCGCAAGGTGACAATTTTATTTATTTATCTATCTATACTAATATTATAAAGCTGAAGAATTTGTTTATTTTTCTGCTTGAACGCGCTTATCTAAGAAACTACGGGTCCGATTCGAAAATTATTTCAGTGTTACATAGCCCATTTATCGAGAAACGCTACATATCATCATTCTTAAACAAATAGGAGCGGAACAATGCGGGTAAAATCGCGGGGCAAGCTAGTTAGAACATATTGTAGTTCGTAACGAAACGGCCAAGTCACATATTTTAATGTTAGGTTTAAAGTTTGTTGGGGCTTGTAGAATACGCGTAGAGACTGAGAGAGTAAGAAGCTTGGCTCTACTCTCGATCTGATAACTAGTTTACAGTGGAAAAGATTCTTTTTTTAAGTTTTAGTTAAACAACAGTCTTCATTAGAGTTAACCATAGTCAACAAACAATCAAATCGTCTCTATAATATCAGTTCAGATATACGGAAGATGAACTGTACGACATAATATTTTGATTTGTTTTGAACGAAACATCGTGAAGTTATACAAAATACGGTATTAGTGGTAGAATATTACAAACTAGCTGTGCCTCGCGGTTTCACCCGCATTGGTCCGCTCCTGTTAGTCTTAGGGCGATGATATATAGCCTACTTCGATAAATGGGCTATCGAACACCGAAATAATTTTTCAAATCGGACTAGTTGTTCCCGAGATAAGCGCCTACAAGCAAACAAACTTTTTAGCTTTATAATATTAGTATAGATAATGTAAACCGCAATAATTTGTAGCAAGCACTGTACAGAATTGATTCCAACCAACCTTACCGCATAGGTATATTAAACGTGTCATTAATAAAACCAATAATAAGCTTCAGTAATATTTCATTTTATTCGAATGTTCTCAATTCGACTTTTTTTGTGGGTTTTTAACATCAGAACTTTCAACTGGGTGATCCGATTTTGATATTTTTTTTTATTTGAAAGCTTGCGGTTAGTCACATTTAAATTTAGTCCAGTTCTGACCATTTGAGATAAGATTTCGTTTAAAAATAATTAGTGCTTTGATGTGAAACTGCAGGACACAGCTTGTGAAGAAATAATCTGTTTAGATTTTATTTATCCGCCCGACAAATTATATTGTATAACATAATAAAGAAGTAAAGTTTTAAACTTGATTAGCGCAAGTTCTATTCAATTGAAATTATTTTATTGTTAAAAAGTTTTAAACAAAAGTTTTAAGCAAACTTTTAGAGTTTACGGCAAATTGTTTTGTGAAATATTGTTGTATTGTTTTATTCATCACGATAATATGATTATATTAAGCTCCTAAAAATGAGAACACTAATTCTCATTTTTAGGTGACTTGAGAAATCTTTGTTACCGAAATTAGGCAGTGTTTTTCATTGTATACGAATGAAATAAAATATCTTTATGGCAACAATTTAAATGCCAAATTATCGGAATATTCGGAATTATTTATGCAGATACATACACAAACATAGAAACACTAAATTTGTGTTTTTTTTTTGTGATTCTGATTCATTATTGTCGAGAAATGAGTTTTGATCTACATAAATGAAAATTTTAATCGAAAGCAAGCACAGTCACGTGCTGAAACCTAATATTTTATAAGCGCTGAATGATGATTTTACCGCATACTACATAAATATCTCATGTTTAATCGCCCTAAAAGCGATATACCTTTAAACACCTTCACAGTATTTACTCAAAATTGGCTTTAAGCCTAATACGAATACGGTCGCAATTCCTACCACCATAAGTAGATATTTTAGCTGCTCTTTCCTATATTTCAGACTTATCTAAACCCACCTTGAAAGTTAACACCTAAAAGAGCGTAAACTGAATGCTTCGACATGGTTAAAACCAAGGTAATGTTATTTATATTTAAGCTGAAACTGCATTTTATATGAAGGCCTCTCGGCATTTTTAAGTAGGTACTGCATTTCACAGTTCAGAAATTCTATATTTATATCAATAGCTTGGTTATGCATACAGCACTAATATATTATATTTATATTTTAATAATTTTGAATGTTGTGACTAATATTATGCTCATTCAAAAACTACTGGACTTATTTCAAAGATTTAGAGACACCGGCTATATTTTATTTTCTCCTTATTATAAAGAGCTTATGAAAAAGCTTTGATTACTTTTGAACATTTCCAAAGCGCGGAAGCTTCTCTATGCGGCTAAAAGTTTAAAGCTCAAGAAAAGGGGTAAAATTAAGCTTGAAAAATTTTTACAACTCTCTCTCGTCTCGAAATATTAAGATTTCTTTGGAAATAATATTCTCAATAGTTTTTATCCTGAATATAGTAGGATAGGATCTTACCTATTATTTTACCGTATAGTGTATGCGTAAATTATGTTAATTATTTATTTTCAGTAGACATTATTAATTAATAATTTAGTAAGAATGAGAATTTTGGTCTGTTACTTAATTCATTGAGTCATAAAGATGAACGTATTTTCCTTCTTTCAGTCTATAAATCGAACCTAAAACCGATCGAGGTAATTCACGAGCAGCGATCAATTCTCCAGACCTAAGCAAACAAATAAATAACCACCATATAGTAGACATAAGAAACAAATTACTGCATAGTATAACATAAAGTTGCTTGTGTCTGTATGTCTCTATGTATGCTTAAACTACGCAACGGATTTGATGCTATTTTTATAGATAGAGAGGTCAAAGAGGAAGGTTTAATTTGTTCATATATAGTCAACGCGTGTGTATGTTTAGACTTTTAAACTATGCAACGTATTTTGATGCTGTATATTTAATAGATAGAGTGATTCAAGAGGAAGGTTTTTGTATTTTGCTAAGTTAACACAACACGGGTGAAGACACGAGCGCAAGCTAGTTTAGGAATTAATCCACATAATATTATAGCAGAAACAAATTTAGGATTAAAGCCACATAAATACAAAAACCTGCCAGCACTCTTTTCCACAATGGGTTCGAGGCATTTGCACTCATTCTAACAATTTATACCCAGTTGAGAGGACGTACTCTGAATTAAGATCCCTTGAGACGTGAGGCTGGAGTAATGTTGGTGTTTTAGCAACGTAAATATAATACATTTTTATTGAGTTGAATTGTAATTTCATTTTTATTTAACTGTATCGACTCTCTTTTTTGTGCTTATTTTATAAGGATTCGTATATCGAAATAAGTTTTATTATTTGTGAAATTCATCATCGAAATATTTTAAGTGGAGTGCTGATGAGATGTGCTAGAATATTATACGAATTTACGAATTATTATGATAGTAAATAATAATGTAAAAAGTTTCTAGTAAGTAACGTCATCTTCATGAAAAACATTCCAAATCTAACAGCATAGATTATTTCGATTATTTCCATGTAACATAACCTTCAACGTGTAATCAATTCAATTTACAGATATTACGTTCATCCAATACGAAGAAATCAAACGAATTTCCTGATTCGCGATATCGTTGTTTATTTTTATTAACTCAAACCCTTGTATGGGATTAAAAGTGAATTTGTATATTTTACGAAACGCTTCATTACTTTAAAAGCTCCACGTTTCAATATGCGTGATAAATTAATCAGATATTTCGGTCTTTCGTATATTTAATGGATTTTTATGTATCGAATTAGGTGAGAATTGGTGTAAAACCATTATTGTTACCACAAAGAGGTATTATCTCAACACGATCGGTACAGAAAAGGTTTCGTTAATATATTGTTTAGTAGGGTTAAGCAGACCTCGATTCCTCATTTATAAATCACTAGCAGTCCGCCCCGGCTTCGCCCGTGGTACATAATATTTACGTTTTCTCTACATAAGAACCATCCTCGTACTTCAAGGAATATAATAAAAAAAGAATTATCGAAATCGGTTCAGCCGTTCTCGAGTTATGCGCTCACCAACACATTTTGCGATTCATTTTTATATATAAGATTTGAATGCTATAAAACTAAAACTAAAAGACCTCGATTCTTATAACCTACTTAAAAAAATGAGTTCTATGCGTATAATGTAAAACCGTTAAACATAAGCAGGTATATAAATTTATAAAGAATACAAAAAGTTCGATCATGCGGTGGCGGCGATTCGAACCCACCTCGTGGTCCGTCCCGGATTGGCGTGAAGGAAAAAATATTTGAAAAATTCCGCGTTTTATTTATAAATAATTTTAAAAAATATCAAATTCATTAAGCAGCCATAATAAATACCTAGTAGGAATGGATAGGACATATTTCAGCTTCCACGTAGCAGATTTCACGGCGTAAATCAAAAGTAATATCTTACCGCGATATTCGATACAAGTTTTTATTTATCTGACGCGTCATAACAGATTGCTGAGCTAGAGATCGGGTCCATATAGATTGATAGCTATGTAATAGCTGTCTACTATACAGCTTTTAGAAGAAGGTTGTATTATAAGCAGTTGTTAGTTCTAGTACCTACGTATCTATAGCCTATAGCTTTCCTCGATAAATGGACTATCTATACTAACACTGAAAGAATTTTTCAAATCGGACCAGTGTTCCTGAGATTATCGCGTTCAAACAAACAAACAAAATCTTCAGCTTTATAATATTATAAGTATAGATTATATTATATAATAGATATAATATTAACCAATTTATTATAGAATAGATATAGTTTTAACTTTTAAGTATGATTGTGTGTACTGTGTATGTTTATAAACAATCCAATTTATAAGTACATAATATTTTCATATTCTTTTTTTTACAGGCAAACGGAGTATGGGGTCTGCCAGCTGTGGTGTGCGACTGTTACATCGCGATGGATGTCACGTGCTCAACGTCCAGTATTTTCAACCTCGTCGCTATTTCAGTTGACAGGTATGGTGTAATTATGAGATTATATAGATTCATTTTTTATAATTTTTTTTAGTTATATCTTGTTAACGCTTGCCCTGACTCTATCTAAACCCTTTGTTATTTCTTATTGTAGCTTTCTGTTAAGAATATTTATAATCGCATCAATATGTCTGAAAATAAGAGATACTAAAATACAACTGTATCTTCGAATAATATTCGTTTTATAAAAAACGAAAAAGGCAGCTTTTTCGTTCTTATGAGGAATTAACAGAAAAAAACGTAAGATAGACCCAACAGGTCAAATAATCTATGGTATATGTACTCTCTGCATTGTTAATCCTCTAAAAGGTCCCGAGAGACCCCATGCCTAAAACGTGTTTTGCAAAGATAATATGTTGCAAAAACCTCAACATAGGTATATATTTTAAATCGGTTCAGCGTTGTTTTCTCTATTGTATCTATAAATATTTATTATTAAATAAAAGTAAATTGTCTGTCGTTACTTCCTTTAAATTATGTTCTTCTTGGATATCTGGATTGTGCTTAAAGTTTATTTTAATTTAAATAATAGGCTAGATAATTTTTTATGTGCTTACCGTTTTCTCTCTCATACAAATCGTGACAAAACTCTTTCTTATTCTGTTTATTTCCCTTTAGTTGTTTCGTTTCTAAATTAAAAAACCGTCTTATAACAAATTAACTTCAGTCTTATCCAAGAAATTAAAAACAATAGACAGACTTAATTGGTTTCCTATGTTTAATTTATTCATGAAAACAATATCTAAAAAGGACATCGCATTATTAAAAAATAAAAGAAAAAGCATAAAACGGGAAGCGTCATAGCGTATCTTTAAATGAATTTTTCCCAACCGCTTTCTGGCGGGTTTTTAAGGACCGACATAATATATAGTGGGTAACTGCCAACTAAAAAGTAATAAAACTTTCGTGTTTTATTAGTATGCAAATTTGTAAAACTAATCTATACTTTAATATTATAAAGCTGTTTGTTTGTTTCAACTTTCAACGCGCTAATCTCAGGAACAACTGGTACGATTTGAATAATTCTTTCGGTGTTGGATAGCTCATTTATTGAGATAGAGGAAGGCTGTAGGCTATATATCATCACGCTAAGACCAACAGGAGCTGAGCAATGCGGGTGAAACCGTGGGGCACAGCTAGTAGATTATAAACTTTAATATTTTTATGAAAGATACAAGAAGACAAAACTGATGGTACAAATAAAAAATCGGGCATAGATTTCGATATTTATTTCATGACAAATTAATTATAGAGTTCAACGTTCTACTGAAATCTTTAAAATTATAATTACCCAGCTAGTAAATGTTGCTCCTGAGCAAAACAAGAGAAAATATTTTATTGTCAGTTTATGAAAAATGTTTTTCGAAGTCATGTTCTAAAAATTCTCAAAGGCTAATTAAAAACAAACACGGTGCATCGTCAGGAAAACAATGGATTTTACGCAGACATATTTCTAAAGCTACTTTTAAAAAGAGGCATTTTTTTATACGGTTGAACAATAATTGGTTTTGGAAGGGACAGCTTAAAAATTTTTAATGGTTATTTTAGAACTTCAAAATGTGGTTGATATGATTAATAGACCGGACCTATATGATAGAATCTAATAAAAATGTAGCTATTGATAATTTTGCTATTACTTTCTATAAAAAATTCAAATCTAGTTCAGTAGTTCCACAAACTCAGATACATACTTACAAATTTTACTCCTTTAAATTAGCACTAAATATTTATCATATTATATGTATTACCTTACAGTTCAACTTATATGGATTTGCAGATATCTATAACTTTTAATAGACGTGAAAAACCCGCTTTTTTTTAAGCACATCACACAACCTTACAGAGAATCTATAATTATAAAATTATAGGCAAATAACAATAACAATAACTTTATTTCCAACATATAAGATTCAAATCTATTATAAAAAAATCTCGTGTCATTGCTAGCTATTTTAATCACATGTGTAGTTGGTTTATTCCATAATCATCATCATCAGCCCATATACGTTCCCACTGCAGCACGTATATTCCATAGGTTGTTAAAAATTGTAAAAAAAACGTATACTTCCCAATCAGTAACTGGTAAAACGTTTGCTTTGTCAGCTACAAAACTTAATATAAATGAAAATAACAACGAAAAATACGTTGAACATTTCTAAATAATTTTATTAGGCTTTCCAGTATCATTAGACGATCTATTTCCTAATTGTTCTTATAAATTGCAACGTTTCACGAAGATAACATTTTTCTTAATTGCGTGTAATTAAATTCTTCGCTAACCTCTCTGTATTTATCTTGATAATTGAATAAACTTAATGAAATACGGTCCAGTGATTTTAAAGCCGTTTTAAGGTAAAGTTATTGGACATTTATATACTTTTGTTAATATAGGATGAAGACAGATATTATACCTAGATAATATTGTTATATGTACAAGTACAATAAAATAGAATAGAAAGGAGGTGATAGCAAATGTCTTGTTGTTGATTTGGAAATTTTATTTTTATTTTTATAAGCAATTTAAAATAATTAAATTATTAAAATTACATTTACCAAAAGACTGACTAAACATAAATATAACAAAGAAATTTATAGTAAGAACGAATACCTTGAATCTGGGATTTTTTATCTACATTTTTTAAACTTTATTTAATCTTTTTTTACTAACGGCCTCATTGCTTTGATTTTGCATTTTAAAATATTTTACGTATTTTGTCTCTTCTTATTAATATTATGAACTATTTACGAGGGTGACTTCATAAACATTATGGCCATATCCACACAAGAGACGGTTACAAAGCCTTCAGGGAGCGCGATTAATCTTGGAACAGCAACATAAATTTTCCAAATTTGCATAAAATAATTTACATCATATGCCTAACCTTTGTTTCATGGAGAATACCGTATGAAAATCTCGGTTTTAGTTCTTCAAATATATCAACTTTATTAATGGGCAGAAAGTCGTTGTTCCGCTCCTCGTATCGCGATGATAATATATAAGTATTTTCTCTTAACCAGTTACTAGGAAATTGTTATATTCTAGCCTTGCTTCTGAACTTTCATTGAGCAGCAAATATGTACATTGTTCTTGTATTATTTACAGCTTCAATCAAAACGAATGTCTAATTATAGTAAGCAGACATCATTTTTTTACGTCTTTCAAAAGAACGCTTATGCAATTAGAAAAATATTGAAATAAAGAAAAAATTATCATGATTGAAGTCTCTACCTTCGCCATAATATCTCATAGTGGAGTGAATTCGCTGTTTGCGAATAATTGTAACTCCGCAAACGAATTTCTTCTCACTCAATTTTGATAAATCATTATGAAATTGTTTTTGAAGTGGAACTTCTTTAGGCACGTTGAGAGTAAAATTTCAGGTGGCGTTATGGCAATACCGTCACGTCATGGAGTAAGGTGACGATTTTGGCAACTTGAATCTTGCCAAAGAAGTTTTACTTGTGACACGTGTGCTCAGCACACACGCTCTATTTATATTATAACTAGCGGTCCGCCCCGGCTTCGCCCGTGGTACATATTTATGTTTTCTCTACATAAGAACCATCCTGGTACTTCAAGGAATATAATAAAAAAAGAATTATCGAAATCGGTCCACCCGTTCTCGAGTTATGCGCTTACCAACACATTTTGCGATTCATTTTTATATTGTAGATTTATACTGTTTCTTTTACAGGTACATAGCGGTCACACAGCCAATAAAGTACGCGAAACACAAAAGCAACCTTCGCGTCTGGGTCATGATCGGCGTGGCCTGGCTGGTCTCCGCTGCGATAGGCTCCCCCGTGGTCCTGGGGCTTAACAACACGCCAGACCGCAGTCCACACCAATGTCTCTTTAATAGCACAGACTATGTCATCTTCTCCTCGCTCGGATCCTTCTATATACCGTGTATCATCATGATGTTCCTGTACTATAGGATTTTTAAGGTATGTCCATTGTTCAGTTAATGTTTTTTTGTCAATTTAGTGATAGCAGGTTTTTACTTACATGGGGTAACTGCAGTAGGTGCAAAAAAAATAAGTTAAAATAAAATATTTAGTTTTAATTGATAGTTGTTACCTAATACAATATACTACCTAATCATATATATTTCTACTAAGTTGTTTGCAATCCTTTTAACGTAACCAGATTCGAAGCAATCTCTGCAAAACTTCCAAAATAACTATTCACATAAGAATAACTTATCGCCTAACGATATACTTTTACGGCTGTTCATATAAAATTTTATTACCCGATTTTATGTTCATAATTTTCACAACACTGTCATATTACTTCGCGATTTAATAACATTTTATTAAGTTCGTAGAACAGATATTATTATGAAGTTTACAGTTTCGCTCTTCCGGGTTCATTGTAAAGTACAAAATATTATTGAAAATATGTGTTTTTAAAGCTTGGCGAATGGATTTTTATTACAAAGAATATAGATGTTTAAAATAAAGTTTGATCCATCGCTGGATGAACAAAATACAATATGTATGTCTAGCTAGTTCCCATGATAAACAATATTCTCGAAGATATTCTGTTCTGTTAGAAGTAGAGGCAGGTGTTGATGTTTTTATAAAAGTAACTATACCACTCACTTAACAGAATTTTTCTTTTGAATTTTACTTAGTTACGTACAAATTGTCCTTCCTGAATACATATCTACAGTATGTTCGACTGAAAACGGAAAAAGCTTTTAAAAAGAAGAGCTTTGAAATGAAATTTCGAAGCCAAAATTATTAATACCTATCTATTTTCGTTTTCTAACGTATTTGTATGTATAGCACGGAATCCTGTCATTTATATTATTTTTAATGTAGATAATACATTTTCTTCTTTATTAAGAAAGATGGCCTTTTCATGGCCAAGAAATAAAGCTTCATTGTCAGTTACAGAAATGTATTGTATGGTTTAGATATCCCATTCTGAATAATATTAATATAGTTTTTATGTTGTTTATTCTGTAACAAGAGTTGTCAAAGAAACATTCATGTTAATACAAAGGAAGTTAGAATTGTCAAACTTTTTCCGGCCATTTATGGCCAGGGCTGTGAAAAGTTACTTTTAATGAAATCGTATCCTAGTGGCAACCCTATTAACCTATTATTCTACTTCCTGCTAATAAAATAAGAAGTTGTAATATGAAAATGTGTATAATATAAATACATATAAGATTCTTAATTATGTATTTGGTTTTATTAAAGCTTTTTACTCGTCAATTGCAGTGCTATATTTGTATGTGTATTTGTATCTATACTAATATTATAAAGCTGAAGAGTTTGTTTGTTTGAACGTGCTAATCTCAGGAACTACTGGTCCGATTTGAAATAGATAGCTCATTTATCGAGAAAATTAAACAAGAAAATGCTGTGCGAATAGTCTACTCAGGAATATGTTAAATTTTAATTTTAATTTAAATTATTTCTTCATAATAAAAGATAGCATAACTTTAACGATACTTTTTATCTAAGTATATATATATTATTAAATTGAAATATCTAAGTTTTTAAACTGTATACAGGCAGCCCTAGTTATCAGCTCGCAGAGAATAGCAGATAATATAAGGCCCTCGCACAATAAGATGGCAATAAGCCCTTTGAGGAGTGTTTCATGATTTGTGCTTGTCATGTGCACTTCCGTAATTCTTCCCGTTCCTTTGCTGTATGACCCACTTTCTGCTATACAGGGTGTTCTAAAAATAACAAAGCCAATTTTTCGGTGACAAGGGAAAACGTTGACGGTAAAGGGAATACCTAATATTCTAGAATTTGAAATTCTGCCGCCTATTTTGGCGTTATTACTTCAGGCTGCTGCTTGCACTCGTGGTTTTAGATGTACGATCTCAAAGGATCGAAGTTTCATAAATTGGACGTTGATACACGTTCTTATTTGTGGAAGGTGAAGGGAACGTGAAGGGAAGGTGTATTGCGAATCGCTCCAGAGCAGTTTGTGATCGTGTTTTGCCAATTTCAAAGTTTTATTTCCAATACAGTGTATTTTTCCAGGAACATAGCTGTGATTTGCGCTATTGTTATGACGAAATCTGTACCCAAGTTAAATAAATTCGACGTTTAGACATTCCAATATAAGGCGGTTTTCTTTTTACATAGGACTTTAATATAAAAAGTAATAATAGCTTTTTGGCAATAATATATTCAAACTATATTATTAGACGATGGTCCAAACATGTAGTTTTCAAGACCATATATTTTGATATTCCTATAAACGCATTTGAGTACATAGAAAAGTATAAATTTATAAAGAATAGAAAAAATTCGATCACGAGGTGGGACTCGAACCCGCATCCTTTCGCGCCATTCCGGGGCGGATGCCTGACCAATGATGACGTGATCGATTTTTTTCTATTCTTTATAAATTAATATTTATAAAGCATTTGAATGCCATAAAACCAAAAATATCAATTTCTACATAAAAAAGTATTTAAAAAATACACTGAAAATTAGAACACCATGTATAAGGGATCGATTAATATTCCTTGTGCGTTTTTTCCGTTCCGCCAAAATAATATATTATTGGAAGTATGCTTGATCCGGAATTCGTCCCATTTTCAATGTAAAGAGTCTCAATTTTCTTAATTTGGACTCTTTGAATATTTTCCTTGCCTTTATTGATATAATTTTCATACTTTATACACGGAAAAGGTGTTTTTCTGCTTAAAAATATACACAAGAAGCTACTTCGTCCGTGTTGTATGAAATAACGTGAATAATAAATATGAAATTATCAATTATGCACAATTATTAAACTTAAGTGTGTAGGCAACATTTTATAGAAAAAAAAATATGTTTCGTTCGTATTTTATAACGTTGTGATTATTAATGTCGTAAACACAAGCAGTTTGAGGTAAATTTTTAAATGTTAATTAATAAATTCTTTAATAGACCGTAAAATAAATTAAAGCAGGAGTTAATATTTCAATTATTTTTTTATTTACTGCATATCTCACCAGCTTTTCTAAACTATCAAAAGATCAAATCGATTCGATTGCTTGTCAAAACTTAAATGAAAGCAAAAAACTATTAGGAAAAAGTAAATATAAAACAACGTACCAGGGAAAAACATTTCCAACAGGAAAATCAAAAACAGGTGTTTTGGATTTTCCTGTCCACGTTAATCGTAGCGATTCATAGAAATCTTTTTAACATACACTATGATGCTTCCTTCGGCTAATATTTGAAATGACTGAACCGAATTTTATTAGACTTTTGCGAGCAGCTAATGTTGAAACAAGCAATAATCAAGCTATGTAATAACATAAAATCACGGGCAATCATAATCATAAATCTTAATAATAATTATGATATTGTGTGCCATAATGGGATACTTTAATTTACAAATAATTACTTCTACATAGTATAAAACAAAGTCGCTTTCTCTGTCCCTATGTCCTGATGTATGCTTAAATCTCAAAAACTACGCAACGGATTTTGATCCGGTTTTTTTAATGAATAGAGTGATTCAAGAGGAAGGTTTTAATACCTAAGTATATAATTTATTAAGTTTTAGACAAAGGGGGCGAAGCCGCGGGCGGAAAGCTAGTTATATATCTGTACTAATATTATAAAGCTGAAGAGTGTGTTTGTTTGTTTAAACGCGCTTATCTCAGGAACTGCTGGTCTGATTTGAAAAATTCTTTCAGTGCTAGGATAGCCCATTGATCGAGGAAGGCTATAGGCTATATATCATCTCGCTAAGACCAACAGGAGCGGAGAAATGCGGGTGAAACCGCTAATAATATATAAAACTATAGTCAAATTACGCCAATTTTAATACAATACCTTATGTTTAATTTATACAAAGCCTTACTTAACATTACAAGCACTCACATTGAAATTCACACTATAGAAACTTACCATTAATTATTCAGAATTACAAACCTTACATACATAATTCAGTACAGACCCAGGACCTCTAAAACATAAGGGTTTAGGACGAAATCTTTACTTATGATTTAATAATTAGATCAGGTAGAATAAGGGTTATAATTACAGTTCTATCGTATTTACTTGCTTTATATTATAGTAAATCATTAAAATAAATCTAAACAATTAAGTGTTACATATGTGTGTAATAATATAGACCCTCTCTTTCTAGAAAATAATCGTTATTGTAATAGCATATTAATTTATTTTTATAAGAAAGTAATTTTTGTTTAGCAAAAGGCAGCTTGTAAGAATTTTGGCTCAAAATAAGCTACTAAATAAAACTAAATTAACTGCAATTAAGTTAATATTACATTTTAATTATCCATAAATTGGACTTGGGAACTAGGCCCGTTTGTCACGACATTTTCATTTCGTAAGCAATAAATTGTAATATTATAATATCTCCGTGTTCGTTTTATTTGGAATATGAGCTTAATAGACGCTATATTTCTTAGGTCTAGTCAATTCAGGCGTATTTTACTAACCTCCCGCGGTTTGTTTAACACAAGACTGAATATTTAATGAGACTTCGAAAAGTTTGGGTCGCACTTAACCATTTAAATGATCTGAATATGAAAGGAATTTTACCAGGGATACGTTAAGTATTCCTGGTAAAATTCTTTAAAATTATTATAATATTAAAAAAAAGCTTATTAGTTATTACCAATGAAATTAAAAACTACATTGTCTTTAATTTGTTTTTATAGTAGAGCCATTTTAATAGGCAACATTTGACAGTTCAACAAAATTCAACAACGTAACCTAGTAACGACAACATAGAATAACATGATATTTCTTTCTGTTAGATCTGCACATTTGCTTAACTTTTTTCAATAACGATTACATATTTATAATAATAATGACCGATACAAGTAATTTTAAGATTTCATTTTACTGATGAACCATTCTAAACATAATAAACAATTTCTGAATTGAAGAACTGACGTCGCTACAATTTTGTGTCAATAAACCTTTTTTCTTTTTAAATACCAGAGATGTTACTCTAAAAATCGAGATCTGACATCTAGAATCGAATGCATTGATTACTTGTGAACAAAAATCATCATAAATTAATAAATTCGATTTACAAATGTTTCAAATCCGTATCGATTAATTCACTTTAATCGATGTTTTTAAGCAGGTTACCTCTCTTGGAAGATAAAATTGATAGATGTCAAATGTTGCCTATTAAATTGGCTCGACTATAATTTTTATATAGCGCGTAGAACCTTCGTAGAACACACTGCGCGAAATTGAATGCAGTTTAAACCGATACTAATTTTGCAAGGGTCTTACTTTTCATCCATTTGGCACAAATAGCCTAAGATCCATCATCTTACTGCACAATGATGCAGTTATGTTTTTTTTTTTTGAAGTGAAAACTTCTTTAGCGGCGTTGAGCACTTTTTCTGTAATGGGTATAAAATCTTAAACTCGCGTCAGGACACGTGACCTGATCGAAAAAGCGTAAGACGGATACCGTTCCAAAATACCTATCAAACATGCTCAACGTTAATAATCAAGTTTTCACTTCTGCCGGCACTCCCGGAGTGCAACCCGTCTTTTTTTTTAGGACATAACGCAGATAGTTTTCAAAGCATCTCTCACTTCCAGGCGATCCGACAGCGCGCGAAAAAGCAGCGCACAGCCAAGACATCATCCACCATAAGTTCTGCAATATCCTCTGGGCCAGCAGCGGTGATCATAGAGAATGTTGCGCAGACGCACCGGTACGATGTGACGTTGGAAGACAGGCCGACAAACACAGCCTCTGGGAGTAATGATGATGATGATGACAAGTGAGTATTGTATTTATGTAATGTACTAGCTTTTCGCCCGCAGCTTCACCTGCGTAGTTAAAGGAAACCCCACTTTTATATAAGATTGTAAATCAAATATTTGACAGTAACAGAACATATACCTAATTAATAGGTGATCACAGTTACACTTAATTTTAAGTGAAATGTATTTGTATGAATTTTCATCAAGCTCAAGTTGTTCTTCTATAACATCAGAATTGTAGCCATGTTTATGGAATAAAATGTTTGAATTTTAAATTTGAATTTACTTACTAGTTGAAACGATTTTGCAATTTTTGTGTTTTTTATTCTCCGGAAAACCTTAGATGCTACGGGAAAAATTAATTGCGTCTATTTTAACTTGAAAGGAGGTTATCTCATGATTAACGTGAGAAAATATAATGATATTAAATAATGATGTATTATTTCGCAGTTATGACAAATCAGAGATGGGAGTATACCCAGATGATTTGGCGCACACCAGATCGGCGAGGTTCATGCTGGCTGCTGTAGTGGAGGAGACAGGCCTGTAAGTCAGAAAGACGCATTATTATAAAAAAATAATAATGTTATAAACAGGAAATATTACATATTTTGATCATGTATTTGTCGGTTAATTAAAGGCTTAAAACTGCTAAACTGATTTCTTATTAAAGAATTTTATGTTACTTCTGTTTTTATAAGTTTTAAGCTATTGCATAGCTTCTATCGCGGGCCTTGAGCGCGGGGACCGAATCGAGAAATTCCGTAACGAAAAAACCGCACGCTCCCCAATCTGACGGGCTAGGAGGTGTGGCTTGAAGGCATGCTATGCAATAGCTTTACCGCGGCAGTCCCCGAGTGCCACACGTCTTATTTTATTATTATAAAGGCAAGCGGAGCAGTACTTATTAAAATTAGGTCAAATTGATTAGAAAAAGTACTTAAGCGTTAATTACAAACCGATTCCACAAATTATTCATTAACAGACTATAATTAAAACTTATTTCTAGCCAAGCTTACAATTAAAACTTGTATTATTTTTGTACATTCGCTATTTTTATTCAATTATGCACCATAATATCTTAATAACCTATAAATTTCCAGAATAATGGCGAACCTAGCGTCCCCGATTCCAATGGTAGATCCGAACACCAATAACGACTCTGGATACGTGCCTTCCAACATGGACGTGGACAGAGAGCACTCCCCCCCTCCCTCGCCTGGGAAACGGGAGGAGAGGAAACCGGAGTTGAAGTGAGTATTTTGTACTACTTAGCTTTCTGCTCTTGCCTGTTCTGTGTAAAACATAAAAAAGTAATATACGAAACTTTGCGCAAAACAACGATCCATTGGTGCTAACAGAACGAATATAGGTGCAATCGATTTTTCTTAATGTCTATTCATAATGCAATACAAAAAAAATATTAATTATTGATTAGATTTGTAGCAAACAGACTTAAAATCAGCTCTATTGGTGTCAAAGTGCAGCTGCATGTAAAGTCAGGTTCCGTGTGTTTTTTTATTACTTATTATTTTTTTAGTAGTAAGTACTAAGTACATAGTTTTACATTTTAAAGAAAAATATTTAAATCGATGTAATGGATTAATAACTTATAATAATAATTATAAAATAATGTAACTAATTCAACTTCTTTTATTTATAGTTTTCCCGCGCAATTGAAGCGCTATTAGAACGAAAATTTAAAATTGAAATCATCCCGAATTCCCGCCAATGAAGCGGTCGAATCACAACGCAATCGTAATTCCTTTCAACGCAAAAAGTACCATTTCCTTCAGCATGAAGAATGATCCGCCATCTGGTGGCCACTTATGGAATAATGTCTCCTAATTGTGTACAGTCGTGAGAGAAATACATAATATTTATTTAACAGATTAATAAAGAAAAATTATAATGCTTTTTGTATTTATCTGCCTGACGCTACCTATTAAGAAAAATAATAATGCTCTTTGTTTTTATACTATTATGGCCTGAGTTACTTAGGTATTTATGGTTGGTGAACGTAGAAATATAAGAAAACAACGAGCAGATAATGATATTATTGTTGTAATGGAGTTCTATCGTTCTATAGTTCATTTGACCCTCAACATACGAAAACATTGTTGTGATTAAGATTAGTTCAAAGCTTTGATTAATTTAGGACTCATCTCCCAAAAGGATCTAACTGTCTAGACATCTTTATCTGTACTTAGATACATCCTAACTTATTTAGTATTCATAAGATATCGTTTGAAAATTGTTGCTTCTGTTTTTTATTAACATCAATACAATGAAACTGAATAATAAAAAAACAGACAACGAAATAATGTAATATTCTTCACTCGATTGTACATGTAAAAATTGAACCGCCTTTGTTAATTTTGTACAGTCGAGAGAACAAATGCGTTTCGAATGTAATTATTATGCAAAATATTATACTATTGTTGAATATTTGCATTTTGCATGACAATAACAATATGTCATTTTATCCACATTTGCTATCGGTTTATCATTTGTGAAAAACCAAATTAAACAATGACACGTATACCTAACTTTGATATAAAATTACGTGTTATATTACAAGATATATTCGAAATATATATACTTAATAAATAATAAGTTTCCATTACCTCACTAAAATTGCAAATCGTGAAATATTCTGCTGTGTAGTTGCCACGTGCTGAAGCTCGTTGTCAAAAATAGCTTCTAAAACCATAGTTATTAGAAATTTTTATTTAATAAATGTATGTCAATTATTTAAAAACAATACAACACTTTGAACCTTGAGATTTTTACCTCGGGTACACAGGCATTCTAAAAAATAATCATTTTCAAAATCGGTCCTCAATAACATAAAACACTCGTACTAAGAATCTATTCTCAACTTCTTCTAACGAAATGCTTTATTAACTGTTCAAAAACTTATCCAGGAAAAAGCTCAGCCGCTTAAGCAACAGTTCGCTCATCACGACACCCCGGAGACGGTTCAGGTCAGCAGCATCAGCGGCCAGGTTCACGATATTCAGAGCGAATAGAGCGGGCAAGATGAGAGCTAAGTCGTTCGCTAAGAAGGAGAAGAAGGCAACCCAGACATTGGCCATTGTTTTGGGTGAGTTGGTGATTATGATTCACTTAAGCTATTATAGATTTTAAAGTTAAGATGACAGCTACATCCTAATTTTTAGTCGTTTTGTACTAGCCTTAAACGCTAAATAGAGTCTTGGACCTTATTTCAACAACTAGTGTTACAGTAACTAACAGAGCAGATTTACGTTTAAAAATATCAAAGACCGACCGATTGATTTAAAAAAATTACAAAGATTGAAAGAGTTTTTAGTAGGTGAATTTCTTCTACTATTTTTATAAACTTTGTCGACGACTTCGACGATTGACACGTTAATAATATTTTCTTGCTGTTTCTCCAATTCTGTGCGAATTCTTTTAAATTTAAACTATTTCTATTTCTGTAAAGAGAGTAGAAACAGGATACCCGCGAAAACTCATTTAACACGAGCAAACCCTTCAGTATTTCCAGATTAACAATATAATGGATAACGACCTTTAAACCCCTTTCACACTATCGGATTACTTAAAAATAAGTGGCGGGTAGTGAAATTGGATCTTTAGACCTTTTTGGGAACAACTATCCGCTTCGTAACTTAACACATACTAATCAACTTGTTGGTTATTACAACTAATCGATGTTACGACACAAGCTTTTGTGGAAAATAATTTAGAAAAGATTATACCTAGCTTTAATTAATGGCTCGGTGAATAGACGTTAGGGGTTAAATTTGCTTTCTCATCGAGATATGAATGGTCGGCGCGTAAAAAAAGCATTTTAACGTAAACATAACCTAAGCTTAGGTATTTTGTAAATTCACTTAAAGTAGTTAATATACCGTTTATGTAGACGTACCTAATTAGCCCTAGAATATTAAAATCTGATTATTCTCTCGGTTCAACCGTAAATCATTAAATACCCTTGAAGATATTTTCTATCTTATGAAATTGCACTTATGGTGCTGACAGTAATTTTCGTTTTTTAACCTAACAATAGAATTATTCAGTAACATTTATTCCAGGTGTATTCCTCTTCTGCTGGGCGCCATTCTTCACCTGCTCAGTACTGGATGCCCTCTGCACCAAATTTGGGCTGAACTGTTCTCCAGGGGTCACAGTGTTCATCCTCACCACGTGGCTCGGTTACATCAACTCCTTTCTTAATCCTGTGATCTATACTATCTTTAACCCGGAGTTTAGAAAGGCGTTTAGAAAGATACTGCGGTGTTCTTAAGTTATGAGTTATGACTGTGTTTATAAGTTCAACTTCGACTGTCCTGTTTTGTTGTTATATTATTTGGTTTAACGTGGCGTTGGGTTTAACTACTCTCCCGGTTTTTTATGGATATTTTCGTTTAATTATTAATATCGGCTATGCAATGTTCGTAAAGATTTTGTAGGAACGATTTACATTTTATAATTGTCTCCAGTATAAGACAGGTCAGGATTGTGGTGTGTTAGAAAAAAGTTCTATCTTTCCTATTTAAACCAAAGATACTGTACGGGTATTAGTTTTTAGTGTAATATTTGTACTATATTTTATACGTAATAATTAGCGTTGTGTTTTGTGTGTAGCACCTTTGCCTTACAGATAATAATGCACACATGAAAAACTCTTAATTAAGATGTAGATTTTTCTGAATGACTGTACCGAAAGATTTATTTTACGATTGAAAAGAGTTTTGTAAATAGATATATTAAGAAGGTTTGATTTTAAGTTTTGTTTATTAAATTTGAGCTATTTAAAAAAACCAGATATAAAGACGTACCTACTAAATATGAAAGTCAGTTATTATAGTTATATTACCTAGGTACGTTTACAAATATATTTGACGATATTATGTTACAGTTGATTCTTTGTTGAAATAAATTAATCGATACAACATAATGTAAAAGTTATACAATAATAATATATTATGTATGTAGCTATGTATTGGATATTATGTGTTACATAATTTTTTTGTTTCGTAACTTGAGCATCGAATTTGCACAAACCTTTACAAAAACTACGATGATAAACACCCTGTGTAAATATGTAAAAATCTCCTAAACTTAAGTATTTGTTGTACTAGAAATGTATTTGTCTACTATAGTTTAATAAATATCGCTTAATACCCGGTTGTGACACTTTCTACTTCAAGCAATAATAATTATTGTTTATCTGTGTATTGACGTCATAGCATTAGGTTATCTATATAGCACTCTATGGTTTCCAAAAAGTTCCTATTTCAAATTTGCAACATCAAAAAACGAAATAAAACTTTCATTTTTAATCTGTTTTGTTGTTTCTAAATTTGAAATGATTTTCCGCTTTCTTGGGTTTATTCTAAATTACTAACTCTGAATGACTCCACCCAATTTAAGCAATGACCTAAGTACTTCATCCCTTCCGTTACGCAATTTCCTTCGTACGAAAATAAGGCGAAAAATTCCTTATTGCTGTGTTGTGTAATTTACGAAAGATATATTTTAATAATGTACGTAAGATTGATTAAATTATTTACGATTTGTAGTAACATTTCTTAAAATAATACAAGGTTACTGTGTGTATGAAATCAAGTAAATGTGTTGTAAAAACTGTATATAATATATCTGTAAATACTCTTGGTGTTGAAGTAAATGGATGTACCAGTTTATTTTGTGTTTTATTTTATGCATAATTTGATAGGAAACCTTCACAACAACTACAGATTTCTTTCCTGTTATCGCAGATCACATTAGTGTGGAAGCAATTTGTTTTAAAACGATTTCAGTCTAGAAAAACAAATCCATTGATGAAATTTAAAATACAAAAAGGTTTTTAATATTGATATGAGACTAATTTATACATACCATAAAATACCTAACGACAGAAGTTCTCATAAGTAGGGACTGTATACCTACTATTAACTATTGTATGGTAGGGACTAAATACCTTTAGTATTCTTAGCTTTCTAACACATAAGAAACTACATTATATTTTTATCCCGAAAATCACACGGGAGCGGGGACTATACATACAGGTTTTCCTTTCACTATACGCGAGCGAAGCTACGAGCGAAGAGCTAGTCCTAATAAGTCCATCTGGATGTGATAGTTATGATCTATACTAATATTATAAAGAGGAAAGGTTTGTATGTATGTATGTATGTATGTATGTATGGTTTTCACGCATAAACTACTGGACCGATTTTGATGAAATTTGGCACAAATGTTCTTTCTCAGGGTCTAAAGATAGACCCTGAGAAAGAACATAGGCTAACTTTTATTGCGAAATATGTACCACGGGCGAAGTTATAATAAACGAATACCTTCCTTAACCCTGTCTATACAATATCTTCTTATATATAAAAATGAATCGCAAAATGTGTTGGTAAGCGCATAACTCGAGAACGGCTGAACCAATTTCGATAATTCTTTTTTTATTATATTTCTTGAAGTACGAGGATGGTTCTTATGTAGAGAAAACGTAAATATGTACCACGGGCGAAGCCGGGGCGGACCGCTAGTGTTATAATAAACCTGAATAACTTCCTTAACCCTGTCTATACAATATAGCAGATATCATGAATATAAATCTGATTATTTATTGCTAAATGTTGTCAAGTAGGCGTATTATTATAAATATTATATGTAATCACAATATATTATATTATGTAGATAATTACAAGAATAGATAAAAATGTATTACTTCTAAGCTAATTTAATTACATTCTTGTTCATGTTCACATTGACAAATATGCTGATAACAAAAGACTGGTAAAGTCCGGAGTCCCATAGAATATTCCTGAAGACAACAAAAACAGAATCGCCTTTTACCTAGGTAGGTAACTATATTATAGTTCCTACGAAAAAATTGAGAGACCAATAAATATACAGGGTGTCCCAAAAAGTAGTGATATACTGAAGCTGGGAGGTAGAGGACTTAGAGGGCTATCCGAATCACCCCCATGTGTGTTATGCGATTTTTCGTA